>ML099711.1:0-13255 GCA_003697995.1 Taxidea taxus jeffersonii
TTAAATACAGACAAGATTTAAAAGAAGCAAGTACCATTTTGCAAGTATAAAACCAGTAATATTAAAAGTGACATGGCAGTATAGTCTGGCAACTGCTCCCTCCGTATAGAACCCAGACACTACCGCTTCTGCAGACGCCAATGTGACATCTGCTAGCAACGTGACATCTGAAGACTCTGCCTGCCTCTGCCAGACTAGGTGTTCTAGGTGCACAGGTATGCATAGAATGGAAAGCCCACAAGTTCAAACTAAGGCTCATAATATAAAGTGGCTTCTGTAGGTCCCTTTGAAAAACACCACTGCCTCCGGGGCAGCAGTGCCGTCACAGCAGAGGAAGGGCCCGCAGACACCAAAAGCAACAGCACACCCATCGCTCTATCCAGCACAGGCTTCTCCATTTTCGCTGCCGATAAACCAGAGTGGTGTGGGGGTGATTCTGGGTCCTGGGTCCTCCTCCGACACCATGAACGCACCAGAGACCCAGGAGCACTGGTGCACAGCTCTGGCCACAGCAACTCTCAGGAGATGCTCCCCAGTTCAGCGACGGGAAGGAACTTGGCTACCGTGTCCAAAAGATCTTAGCCTCTCCCTCTAATGCGTGTGCGCGGACACGGACGGACACACACACATACACACACACACACACACACATACCCGCTCCTGGAACCCAAAAGGCACAGGAGGAACACACACACTCCAGCCCGGCAACGACACGGCCAGCTAGTCACAGTTATTGTGGCGGAAGCACAATGCCAAAGGCCACTTCAGACACATGTGCTATGGAGCCCGGGGGAAGGCCTGGTCATCCTGGCTCTCCCGGCCAGCATTCCCAGTGAGGGCAGCCGGAGGACAGCAGCCTACAGAGGCTGAATGGTTCAGGGGTCCCTGAGAAGGGGAATGAACAGAGGACATTTATCCTAAAGTCCTCCCCCACCCAAATAAAAGCTCAAAGACTGACCCATTTCCCCTATGGCCTGGGTCAGGAGTAGCCCCTCGCTGCTCAGTGCTGAGGAAAAAGGCACATGGTAGGTCGTCTTCAGAGGAAGACTGTGGCTCCACCTAGGTCAGGGCCCTGTGCAGGGGTGAAGAGGACAGGGAGCAGGCGCAGGGTTTGGTCCTGTCCCTGCACCACCCTGAGCAACTAGTCTTAGGAAGGAATCCCAGGCCCCAGGCCTCAACTGACAGTTGCCATCATGCTTCCCTAGTCCAGAGTTAGCCAGGGCTGAGAAGTGTCCAGTACCTGAGGCTAAACTGCCATAGTACCTCGGGAGCTGAAGAGACAAAGAGGCAGGAGGGACACACAAATGGGGAGAAGTTTCCTTGCCTTGGAGGCTCTCTTACGCCCCCCCTTGCACCCATCTAGGGTAAGTCAAGGCAACTTGTGAAGGTGCTCTGAGCTGTTCCTTCAAGCAAACATACTCGCAGACGAGACGGCTTACAGCAGCAGGGGAGGGGAGGACCACCACCAACTCTGGGACATGTATTTGAATGTGACAGAGAACCTGAGAAAAGGCTCTGGTTTCCGATCCTTAGCAGCCCAGGAGAGGATCCAGGTGTGCTCTGAACACTGCCCGTGCAGACAGGCAGTGCCAGGGCCAGAAAGGCCTGGGCTCTCTGGAAACCGCGTTCTCTTCCTAATCCAGGGCAACAACAATAAACCAATGGGAGCCCAATTTCAAGCACAAATCTCCACAGATGGGGCCACCAAGTATCAAATGGGGACAGCAGAGGGCCACTCTACAGCCTGCCTTGACAGACTGAGCAGATAAGCTCGGCCACTCTAATCCCACAAAACAGGAGCCGTGGCCTATCCACCTGTGTCCTGGGAAAAGAAACGGAGCCGCACGACCAGTGACTCTACAAGACAGACTACCCAGAGAGGAGGCAGAGAAGGCCTCATGCTTAGAGGGCACCTAACTCCCACCAGGGAAAACATCTTCCGATCTGCCTCCCCAGTCTGCCTGAAAGAACAGAGAAGCTTCTTTATCATATAAACCACCCCAGCCTCCCAGCCTCCGTAAGGACTCAGGACTCAGGTCAGAGCCGCCGCACAATGTTTAAGTGAAGTTGAAAGCTAGAAGGTTAGAGAGGTAAATGGCTAAAACAATTCCTAGGGCAACATCTGAGAACAAGGGCAAAATGATTATGTAATAGACTCCTTCAGGGTCTCCACATAAAGACCACAGGAGGAGGACGAGAGGAACAAGAATCCCGAGGATCAAGCCGTCTCGAGGTCTGTCTCGTCGCGCTCCATGGAGCAAGACCAGATGTTGACCCTGCACACGGCCCGTTCCACACCCCGAGTACCATCTGGAGGCCAGGAGCGCCTCGGGGCCGAGGGTCCAGGCTCAGCGCGGCTTTGGAGAACCATTCATCTGGCTGCTCTGAGTTACAGTGTCAGTGCTGAAAAGGCTGTCCAAGAAGACCGAGGACAATTCTGCGACCAGGTTCCTGTCAACGGTCGTCTGGGCCATGCCGTAGATCGCACCCTACAAATCCAGAGTGTTAGTGGCGATGGCGTATGGGGGTGGAGACGAAGCTGTGGCTCCGATCCCCACCCACCCCCCACCCCATCCCGGCCTTCTGTGTCCGCTCCCCACCCCGGCTTCACACCCACCCAGGCAGCTCTTCACAGGTACTTGCTGGTCTGCCTTTCTGCCCAAAGGAACTGACCCATGGGATTTGTCTTTCCTATGTCAAAATTTTCCATTCGAAAGGACACGACCACCACCTGCCTCTGTGGGACACGTTCAAATATATAAGGTGTGTTATCTACAGCATGCCTCACTTGAGACCAAAGAGCCTGGAAACCGTGAGGCAGAGGTCATGAGCTCTGAATAAGGTTTGCAGATAGAACAGAGGCAGGAAGAGACTTGAGGTCACCTGGTTCTTCCAAACCCCCCAGGACACCTAAACTTCCACAGGAAGAAAAAAGTCCCAGCGTCCCTACCATTCCTGTCGTCTTTGCTTTAGGATTCTTCATGATTTGAGTGACAGACTCCCGGATGTCCCTTAGGAACTGTACGGCTACGCGCTTCCGGGTATGTACTAGCGTGATGCAGAAATGAATACTGTGGGAGAAGAGAGAGACAGGCGGAGATGAACCTTGGGGAAAGAAAACCAAGTTCTAAAATAAAGCAGCCGCACAGACTGGAATTTATCACTCGCTTCTTCATGTTATTTGTGACAAGTGTTCCCAATCCTGGGACTCGGGGCTCTCAAATACACAGGCTGTTAAGCCTGGGCCTGCACAAGGGCATCATGCCTCCACTTGAGCAGCAACATCCCAACAAAAGGGAGTACAGGCTGCCTGTTCTGTCCCATCTCTCCCCTCAGAAACTGCCAACTGCTATGCCTTGAGCCACGGGGCCACCAAGGGGATGCTCTCCTCGCAAATGTTAACCCCCCACACGCTCAGGGCCACAGGGGTCTTGAAGGACTTCAAGGCACAGAAGAAATGCTCACACCTCCTGGAGGGAGACTCAGGTCCAAGGGGATCGTGAAGAAGAAGAAGCTGAGTCCAGGTGGGACTGGCAAGGGAACCACCAGGTGAAGATCAGGGTGCACGGAGGACACCTGGGGGTGGGGAGCTCTGCCCTCGGAGAGCAGTGTTTATTTAAAGGCATCATGGGGGATGAGATGACAGAAGCATATTATAGGACAGGGAAGTGGGCCTGAACGATGAGAATTCTGCCTGTGGAAGGTTCTGAGCTAAGTATGACTCAGGTCATGAGTGTGTCCAAGGGCAATCTGATGGTGGTGTACAAGATGGGGCATGGAGTACACAGCCCAGGAGGGTAGGGTCTGCGGTAAAGGGGTTCCTGACTGACCACTAGTCTCCAGAGTTTGAGCAATGCCAGGTGGTGAGACGAAATCACACAGATAGTCCATCGGCCCCAAGGCGCTGGTGTCTCTGTCAGTTTCTAGGCTTTGAGTGACCCTGCTGCCCAAGTTGCTAGGAAGTCATGGGGCGCAGAGAGGGCAGGAAGCTCCCCGGGGCTTACCTGGGTGGGAACTGCAGCTGGTTCAGGTTCCAGCCCTTAGCAGTCATCAGGTTGAACAGCCGGTAGATGTCAAAATCCTGGGAGCCCAGAGCAATGACTGACAACTGGGGATTCCCAAAAACAAAGATGCCTTTGACATTCTCCAGTCTTAAACAAACAAAAAAGGAACAGAAAGGAAATTTCAGCCACATATACTGCTTGGGCCATCATCTCTTTCATCATGCAACATCTCCCCTATAAGACAATCTCATCTGTTAGGGCTTCAACTCGCTTACCTTCTAAAATCAGGTGGCAAGACTGAGATCAGTGGTTCCCAAACATTACAAACATTCAAAGGCCCAAACCCCACTTAGCTCGGACGAGTCAGAGTCACTGGCTCCTACCCTGTCTGCCCAATTCCCAAATTACGATGTGCCCAGGGGCGTACGAGGCATAAAAGAAACACTTAAGGGGGCGCCTGGGTGGCTCAGTGGGTTAAGCCTCTGCCTTCGGATCAGGTCATGATCTCAGCGCCCTGGGATCAAGCCCCGCGTTGGGCTCTCTGCTTAGCAGGGAGCCTGCTTCCTCCTCTCTCTCTCTGCCTGCCTCTCCGCTTACTTGTGATCTCTGTCTGTCAAATAAATAAATAAAATTAAAAAAAAAAAACACTTAAAATAATCCTGGCAACATAACCTCTCTGTGTCTTCAATTTAAAAAGTATGTATGTATGTAAATGTAAAAGTATGTATGTAAAAAGTAAAAGTAATATGTAATCCCTAGAGCAAGAAATGGCAGAGCTGTTCGCAAACAGATGGGTGTACTGGCTGCGTATATGCAGGCTCTGTTCAAATGAGACATGCCTCCTGGCCGCTTTCACTCACCCTCCAGATTCTGAAAAAGCCTCCCCAGGGTGGATGAGCCACAGAGATACAGGAACAGGTGTGTCAGCCAAATGCCACAAATGCGCTGCCTCATTCTAGCTTCATCCCCGCCCTGGGTTTCCCCACCAGCCTTTCCCCCCACTCCCTCTGCCTCATCAAGGACACTGTTCTACCGGCAACTCTAGTCCCGCAGCTTCCGTATCCACTGGGAGCATCCCAGAAATGCTGGTCCGCAGACTCCCATTCCAAATGGATGGAATGAGAAGCCTGGGGGGGGGGGGCCAGCAACATGTGTCGTGACTGGCCCTCCCAATGATGAGGACACACGGTCACGTGTGAGAACCGCGGTCTGCAGCATTCACAGTGCACAGCGTCTGGGCACTGGGTAAGAGCGGCCAGTCGTGAAGACATCCTCTGAGACACAAGGGCCTACACATGAAGCCTGGATCAGACCCTCCAAGTCCCAGCAGCGCCAAGGGGCTTCTCCTCCTCCCAGGCCAGCACCATGCCCCTAAGCTGCTGTCCTAAACCCCTGGCCGCTAGAGGATGCTGACTGGGCTGGGCCCAGCACATGCCTCGAGCCTAGGAGCAGACAAAGCAAGAGATGAGGCAGAAGCCCAATCTAACACACATACTCTGACTTGAGGAAGCGAGTGGTTTTGATGATCTGTTTGGTGGCCTCAACATAGCCGCTCTCACCGAAGTGCATCAAGGCAGCCCAACAGGCCGCGCTAATGCCTCCGGGCCGGGAGCCTGCCATGGTCGGGGATGCGTAGATGCCGCCCTGCCAATCTGTTGCCACGAAGAACTGATGGCTCCTGTACTTCTTGTCACTGTAGAGCAGCACGGAGGAGCCTTTGGGGGCGTAGCCATACTGAGGGGGAGAAGCGCACAGGTGAGTGCCTGCCCCATGAGCTCCTCCCGCACTTCTTCTGTGCCCCTTCTCTAGGGCCCACCTGCACAGGGAATTCGGAGAATTCGCACTCAGACATGAAGGGTGGAGGGCACGCAGGGGTGCTGCTGAGAGGCCAAGCACCCCACCCAGCACGTGGTTTCTCTTCTGTAAACAGGACCCCAGGGCAGGGTGTCAGGACGGAAGCAAAGACAAGCTCCCGCTGGAAACTGGGGAAAAGGGTGGAATTCACGTGAAGCAACTAAAATCCCGGCTGACTCACTTTCCATCCCTCTGGCTCAGTGTTATACTTCCTTTTTAGGAACATCGGGGTGTTTAGAATCTTGAAGCTACTGAATCCCCTTTAAAAAAAACAAACTACTAGGTTTCCTTACAGCAATGTGCCCTCCCTAGTGAGCTCCTGCCTCAGCGAGCATGGACACGACTTCGCTCCCTGACCCACATGGCTTGAGACGGTGAGGATGTGGGCACAAGGGGTGGCCTTGGGGCCGAGGCCACACCAAATCAGGTCCCGATGGGAGATCCGCATGCATCACTCAAGGTTTGAAACACAGGTCTCCACTGTACTTGGGATGAAAACAAGCTCCTCGAGTAAGCACACATTCCTGAGGCTGCTACCACTTCCCCTACAACTGCGTGTAGCTTCAGAGCATTCCTGACCAACTTACACAACTTTCCAGGCCACCAGGGGCCGGCGTCCAAACCTTCTCGAGCACGCAGTTCTTCCCTTTTGCCAAAGGGCTTCCCTTAGCTGGCTCCCGGGCAACAGCCCCGGCCACGTGGGAGCTACGGCACCAACGTCCATCCTCTCAGGAATTCCACTCTCAGCTTCATCACTACTCTCCACCCCATGGAATCTCAGCACTTCGGGAACATTGTTCTATGGGCCCCTGTCCTGGCATGTCCCAGCTACACACAGCCGGTGGATGCAGAACTTCTCTTAGCCATATGCCACAAAGGTCCCTTTTCACAATTACCGGTCACCTCTAGCACCATACTTTGTCACCTGAACCAGCTACGCAGGGGAGATCAAAGAGCCAGATTTAATTTTACATTTTGAGTGGAAGTTAATGCTTTAACCAATTTATTTTGTTGACAGTAGTGGAGATAATCAAACACCTACTTTGATTAGCATTTGGTCACTTCCCTGTCTCACCTTGTGGGTATCCGCTGAAATGCTGGTCACACCTTTCACCCGGAAATCAAAAGGCTGCTCCAGCGGGTATCCTGCCTTCTCCATGAAGACGATGAGGAAGCCCCCCAGACAAGCGTCCACATGAAGAGGTATTTTATATTTGACAGCCAGCTAGTCCCAAAAGACAAAGACCACAAGAGAATTTCATTATAGCCATATAACAAAAACTTGCAAGACACACGTAGAAAGGTGTGCTGTGACCACAGGCCACTATATATCGCGTCTTTCAGGCTTTAAAAAATATTTTAATACACAGGGCCTCGACCTCACTCTAAAATCAAGCAGGAAAGGAGCAGCCCTCTGAGGCTGGGCGCAAGGTCCTGTGGTAGTAACTGCTAGGTGGGGCAGAAAGGCGACAGGCAGGGCCGCTGCTGGAAGCCACCCTCCAAATGCAGACTCCAAATGCAGCTTTTTCCCAGCTGAATCGAAATGCCAGTGCTCTCCCAGAATACCCAGTTTCAACAGTCTTCTTCCCACAGCAGAAGCCAGTAACTTTCCAAGGTTCCAAACTGAGCAGCAGGGCTTCCCACGGGGATCAGGAAATGTGTGCAACTGTCTAAGTTGAGAAGCAAGTCTCAACTTAGACTCTAAGTTGAGACCTGCTTCTCCCTACGGAGTACTACACCATTACATTCTGTTCTCAAATCTCAGCCTGAGTGCCTGGCGGCCCATTTCTCCCACGTACCTTGGCCACTTCAGGGACAGGATCAATGATACCATGAGGAAATTGGGGTGTAGAACAGACAAGCATGGCTGTGTTCCTGGAGATGGCTCTCCTCATTGCCTAGGGGTTTAAAGTTGAAAGGGAAATGAGAAGCCTCATCAGAATCCCTCTTCTGTGCTGCTGCCAAGAGCACTCCAGGCCAACGGCTCAGATTCTGCGCTCCACTAGCTCGCCTCCCCCGCCTCTCCAACCTGGAAGAGGACAGCCCCCCGCGACGGTGGCAGCACGCAAACGCGGCCAGAGGGCTCCATCTGGGGAAAAGTATGAGGCCACAACTTGGCAGGAAAAAGGGCATCGGGCCAAGAGGCAGAGAAGCCTGTGCAAGTCCCAGCCCCACTCACTAGTGTGGAACGCTGGGGCAAACGACTTAACTCCATACAAATGGTTTCCTCACCTGTGGGTTGCAAAAGGACAGACAGTTTCTAGAGGCCCCCTGGGCTGTCACAAGACTCGGATGCAATTCTTACAGCACCCAGGCACTAGAGAGTTCTCCACACGGCACGGCATAGAAACAGTGACTAAAGGACTACTACAGGGTCTTAAAAAAAGCAAGCTTGCCATCTGTGATGACATGGATGAACCTGGAGGACACTCTGCTGAGTGAAGTAAGCCAGGGACAGAGAGACAAAGGCCACGTGACCTCACATACATGGCGCCCATGACAGGCAAACTCGGAAGCAGAGAACAGGATGGCAGCTGCCAGGGGCTGGAGGATGAGGGGCACCAAGTTCCAGTGTTGCCTGTCGGGATGTTCTGGACCGCCCGCGGATGCCCGTGTGACCAGGCTGCACAATACTGCACTGTGTGCCTGAAACCAGCTAGTGGTCCAGAGAGCAGGCCCATGTATTCTAACCCAGAAACAAGGGAGAAGAAGGATGATGGTAACTATGTAAATTGGAATACACTCCACAGTGCGGCTGTAGCAAGGAGCTGGCTCTGTGGACATGCATCAGCGGAACATCCAGCCAGCACCTTAGATACGCACAATTTTTATCTGTCAATTAATTAGTCAGTCAACATATCAAAAAAGGTGGCAGGCAGAAATAATGCTAGTGCTACAAAACTGGGCAATTTAGTTCTGAAAAGATACAGTTCCTACTATATTGGCGAGGATATGGATTCAGGCTCCTAAAAACCACAGGGAGAGTCCTGGGCCAAGTCAGTCCGTGATCATCTTACAGAGAGGAGAAAGTGAAGTTGCAGAATCGAAACCCAGATCTGCCAAGTCTCAAGCCAGGGACTGGATCATCCTCTCAGAGCTCACGACTTTATGGAAACCCCAAGCCGCACTCTGTCCCCACGGTCAGTGGCAGCTGGCGCCCAGTCAGAGGCTGCTGGAGCCTCTTTGCACACAATGCTGGAGAACGCCCATCGGTTGGGTGTGTCCCTGCTCCTCACAGTCCATGGCATGACATGGCCCTTCAGGGGAACTCACCCGAACATCCACCTCCATCATTTTGTTCAGCGGAACCCGTATAATCTTCATCCCAAAATAATTGGCTGCTTTGTCAAATGCAGCATGGGCACTTTGGGGGGCCACACTAAATGAGAGAGAAGAGAGTAATGAGATTCAGATAGAAACAGGGCTCAAGAGAGAGCCGAGTTAGCAGCTGGTTATTATTCCTCACATTTTTACAAGTGTTTATGCTGTTTTACCCTTTCAAGCACAAAGAAAAAGAGGTCAAGTGATTTTCTACAGAAATCTTCTCCCTATGGTTTAGGAAATCCAAAGCATAAATTAGGGCTGACAGGGAGAAGACAAAGGCCTGGGAATTTGGAGCAGATTGGCATCCGGCAGAGCCTTCTTGCATCGGCCATCCAAAGCAAGGGAGCCATGGGGGGCGGCGGGGTCACGCTGACATGACACACGGCCAAGCAAGAACCCAAGACTGTTTCTATGAGGTCAGTGGTTCCTTCCATGTCTGAGAGCCCACGAGCCTGTGAGAAACTATAATTCCCATTGTTCCTACACACTTAGAAGCAGCACTTCCAACAGTACTGAAATGGGGGTGCCTGGTGGCTCGATCAGCAGAGCCTGCGACTCTTGATCTTGGGGTCCTGAGTACAAGGCCCATGCTGGCACAGAGCTACTTAAAAAAAAAAAAAAAGACAAATCGCACTGAAAAGGAGACTGAGTCACAGTTAAGTATTTGCTTTCGGACTTCTCTCAATTACTGCACTCTCAAAATCAATCATTCCCTTTAAGGAAGGAAAGACTCTATTACTGAGTACCAAGCACCAAGATTTATATATGGAGGAAGATGGCAGCCTGATGTATTCTCTCAGGCTGAGGACGAAGCACAGACCACGTGCAACCCTTGGGTCACTGATACTTGTGGGGAAATGGAAACCCAGAGGATGTAGCATGAACACTCTGGGCAAAGAGAGGGTCTACAGAAAAAAATGCAGCCAAATATCAAAATTATGCCCATGGGGAGGCATTATGGATAAATCTCAAAAAGATGTTAAAAAGTTCTCCCAGAAAATAGCCTGCAGGCTGATTTTCTTAGGAAGCACCCTGAGACAGCCTATTATATTTAAGTAACTAGCACTGAACTTAAGGGAATTGGAGAGTTTTTCCTTAGGCTCCAGATTATTTATAATAAATATCACAGAATTCAAAGATGTAGTCCTGTAACTCGGTCACTTTTAGAAAAAGGATTTCATTCTGGCTTTTAGTATATACATGTATAAACTTGGGGGTTGGGAAATAAATGACCTTTAAAATTAACTGGCTGATCCACGTAGGATTCTGTGGAATGTGAGGGGATAAGGGTCGAGGGTGTGGGACAGGATGAAAGAGGACTGGAACTGCCAGAGGAAGAGGGAAGAGAAGGAGAAAACAGATGGTCAGGTTGTTTCCAACCGCAGTACTCCAAACAGATAAAACCCAAAGCCACGCATACATACATTTCTGGAGTTTTGATCCCGTTCTCGAAGGCCAGGTCCCGGTAAGCTTTGCAGGCCATCAGTATGCTTTCTGTCCCCCCAGAGGTCACCTGTAATAAAGAAGAGATGTCATCCTCAGAGTGCAGTGAAGGACAGCTGTAGGCATGCACGTTCCACCTTATCTTGGTGGTGTCTGATGCAGGAGCAGGTAAGGCCAGGTCTGGCAAGCACTCTGCAGAACGGATTCTGCTGTGTCTTCTAGAAGGAAATGTGGCTTTATCAGCTAAGCTCAACCTTGGTTCAGAAGAGTAAAAACCTATGAAATCAGAATCTCTGCAATGTATGGAAAAACGCACCAGCTTCCCAGACGTCAGCAGTGCATGGGCCATTTTTGCTACTCATCCAGCTGTGGATAGGACAGCGCATTTTACACCACTCAAAAGTGTCAGGATTACAGACTTTGATCTATATTTCCAGTGCCCACTGCAGAATACACTGCAGTCACAAAGTCCACTAAACAACGTGATATCTCAGCAAATCAAGAAGAAAAGTTTATAGACATTCCAAAGTGAACTGCGGTTTCTCTTTGAAAAAGAAAAGCAGAAGCCTCTACTTAGAAGTTGGTTATCTCACTTACCTGAAATCAAAACAAAAATCCTAGTGTTTTTAAACAAAGTAAAATGTTTTCCTGAAGCTAGGCCTAGCTTTCTGTTATTGGTGAATTGCTTTATCAGAGTTGAAACGTAAATATTCAAAGGTCATGTCATGTGTCCAATTTCCCTTATGAGACTATAAACTCACGAAGGTGGGGACCAATCTGCTCATGACAATATTCCAAGCACCTAGCCTAAACGTTGACACCTAACAGAACCTCACCTAACATTTCTCAAAGCCTGATCTGATGCTCAGTAAACCGGGACCAACACAGGCACATCATACCCATCCGGTTAGCTTTTGATGACATCTAAGAATGAATCATTTCAGGGGAGTCAGGGTGGCTCAGCTGGTTAAGCATCCAACTCTTGATTTCAGCTCAGATCAAGATCTCAGGGTTGTGAGATCGAGCCCCACATCGGGCTCCAAGCTCAGTGGAGGTCTCTCTCCTTCGCCCTCTGCCCTTCTCCCCGACCTCTTCTTTCTCTCTCAAATGAATAAATAAATCTTAAAAAAAAAAATCACTTAAAAAAAAAACAAAAAGGGGCACCTGGGTGACTCAATGGGTTAAAGCCTCTGCCTTCAGGTATGATCTCAGGATCCTGAGATCAAGCCCCGCATCCACATCCATCCACATCCGGCTCTCTGCTCAGCAGGGAGCCTGCTTCCTCCTCTCTCTCTGCCTGCCTCTCTGCCTACTTGTGATCTCTGTCTGTCAAGTAAATAGATAAAATCTTTAAAAACAAAAAAACAAACCAAAAAAACAAAAACAAAAAAAAAAGCCACAGCACTAAGCTAGGTGGTTATTTTCGTATATTTCTCATCTCCAAAATTTCATACCAACTAGATAACTTTTTCATTGTACAGGTGAGAAAACTGAGCCTTAATAAGACTAAAATAATCCACCCAATGCCATCTATTAGCATCAGTTGATGAAACATAAAACTTTGCCTCAGCACCTTCTTGGTAGATATGTCTTAAAGACAAGGGAAGCAAGGGCAAAAATGAACTATTGGGACTTCATCAAGATAAAAAACTTTGCACAGCAAAGGAAACAGTCAATAAAACCGAAAGACACCCCATAGAATGGGAGAAGATATTTGCCAATGACATATCAGATAAAGGGCTAGTATCCAAAATCTATAAAGAACTTAACAAACTCAACATCCGAAGAACAAATAATCCAATCAAGAAAAGGGCAGAAGAAATGAACAGACATTTCTGCAAAGAAAACATCCAGATGGCCAAGAGACCCATGAAAAAGTGCTCAACATCACTCGGCATCAGGGAAGTACAAATCAAAACCACAGTGAGATACCACCTCACACCAGTCAGAATGGCTAAAATTAACAAGTCAGGAAATGACAGATGCTGGCAAGGATGCGGAGAAAGGGGAACCCTCTACACTGTTGGTGGGAGTGCAAGCTGGTGCAGCCACTCTGGAAAACAGCATGGAGGTTCCTCAGAAAGTTGAAAATAGAGCTGCTCTACAACCCAGCAACCAGACTACTGGGTATTTACCCTAAAGATACAAATGTACAGCATGGAGGTTCCTCAAAAAATTGAAAATAGAGCTACCTTATGACCCAGCAATTGCACTACTGGGTATTTACCCTAAAGATACAAATGTAGTGATCCAAAGGGGCACGTGTACCCGAATGTTTATAGCAGCAATGTCCACAATAGCCAAGTTATGGAAAGAACCTAGATGTCCATCAACAGATGAATGGATAAAGAAGATGTGGTATATATATATACAATGGAACTATGCAGCCATCAAAAGAAATGAAATCTTACCATTTGCGACGACATGGATGGAGCTAGAGCGTATTATGCTTAGCGAATAAGTCAACTGGAGAAAGACAACTATCACATGATCTCCCTGATATGAGGAAGTGGAGATGCAACGGGGGTGGGGGTTAAGGTGGTAGGAAAAGAAAAAATGAAACAAGATGGAATCGGGAGGGAAACAAACCAAAAGAGACTCTTAATGTCATAAAACAAACTGAGGGGGGT
>ML099711.1:13355-28331 GCA_003697995.1 Taxidea taxus jeffersonii
TATATATATATATATATACACACACACACACATATACATACACACACATTGGAATACTATGCAGCCATCAAAACTCTCAAAATCTTGCCATTTGCAATGACATGGATGGAACTAGAGGGTATTATGCTAAGCAAAATAAGTCAATCAGACAAAGGCAATTATCATATGATCTCTCTGATACGAGGAATTTGAGAAACAAGGCAAAGGATCATAGGGGAAGGGAGGGAAAAATTGAACAAGATGAAACCAGAGAGGGAGACAAACCGTAAGAGACTCTTAATCTCAGGAAACAAACTGAGGGCTGCTGGAGGGGAGGGGGGGTGGGAGGGGTGGGATAGCTGTGTAATGGACACTGGGGAGGGTATGTGCTATGGGGAGTGCTGTGAATTGTGTAAGACTGATGAATCACAGACCTGTACCCCTGAAGCAAATAATACATTTTATGTTAATGTATTGAATTAATTTTTTTTTAAAAAGGAAAACTTTACATTTGTTCATTTGGTGAAGCTTAACATGAAAAGGAATAAGAGAGGGGGATTTCTGGAATTTCATATAATACCCCCATAAAGGACAAAAACACCATTGGCTACAAAATCCCAGCGGTCAGGAGTTACATGGAAGATTAACTGAGAGAAGTTAGTCATACTGTGATTCAGGAAGTTTTCACAAAACACATGCCCATCACCCACGAAGTAATGCACTTGGGCACAGGACGCCCGCCTGTTTGTAGCCTCTGCACTTTCCTGGCAGAGGAGATGGAAATGCTTATAGTGGAAGTCAGCTCTGCAAATCAGCAGCTCGGCCCTGTGGTCTAGCAGAAAACCTCAGACTGTCTGTCACATGAGGACCCAAACGAGCTGTGAAGCAAGTTAGGAAAGGACCAGCAACGTCCAAGTTTCCAGTGTGTCAGCCTCTTACTAAGGTTAAGTAAAAGGATTTCCAAACCCCTAGTCACCCAGCACACATGCCCTATTTTTAGTCCAGTAACTAATCAGATCAATATCATTATTTGTTGGGCAAACAGCAGTGTACTTCTGACTGTAAAAGCAGGAATACCTAAATTCTACTTCTAATTTTTATTTCTGATCCCCAAATTCCGTGTCTAACCATGCTATTAACCTTCTATTGCCTTCGACCCTCCGCGCCCAAAGAAAAATGGAAATTGTGTAATCAGAAGATGAAAGTTTCAATAACTACTGTTAGTCAGCTTCTTCCGCCACTTAGAAAAACTCTCGCTGTAATATAAGAGAAGTATGTCAGAGAATAAGAGGAGAACATGGCCTGTTGAGAGAATTTTCTTTCAGATGCTGTTTGGACCCAGAGGCCTTTGCACAAGCCAAGACTGTTCCCCAGGGCAACAGAAGTTCTTTCAGTATATGAAATCACTTCTCATCCATTACTAACTGAGCCAAATGAAGTTAGTAACAGGAAAGATGGTTTAGACTGAAGAACAAAGAACCTGAAAAGAGCTTAAGACCTTGGCCATGCGGATATGTCTTATTTCCCACCTCTGAACTTTGTTCACCAAAAGCAAATCAAGAGAGAGACAAAGAGATGGAGACAGAGACTGAGAAGAGTGAGAGAAACAGAGAAACTCAAAGTACCCCAGAGGTAATTAGTTCTCTTATAAAAGTCTAAGTATTAGAAAAGACTAGGGGATCTCAGACTCCATCCTTCTCCAGAACACTGATAACCACAGCAATACAAAAATGCCCCTGGGGTTGGACTTGGGCATTAAGATGAAACACTGAACCTACCTCACAGCTACTTCCTCTCCCCTTGAACTTAAAAGTAGGAAAAACCAGCTGCAGAAAGCTATAATCGCAACCACCAGAGAAAGAGAGAGAATACAATGCAATGAACTTCAAATACTGGCAATGAAAAAGAGAGATAAGTTACTGAAGCATAGCAGAGAGCAAAACACAGTTCCTAATCCCTCTTCCAAGCCCTGAAAATTGTCCAGCAAGCCAGCAAAATCCCGAGGATTCCCATTAACACCCCTCCAAATCTTCAGAGAAGCAAGTGGACAGTGGTTCCTTATCTTCTGCTCCGTGAGTGGCAGACGAGGCAGGTAGGGAGAAATGGGCAAAATGGGGAAAGAGGACACTGGGACCGACCCCTCAAAGTCATGGCTTCAGGGATATAGAATGGGTTAAAGAAATAATCAAAGCCCAAAGGGTATTACTTTCTTCCAACTAGGCAGAGTGAACTCTAACAGGTAACTTTCAACAAAATCTCAGAACAGAACCAGATATTCTAACATAGGTGTGGCCTGATATTCTAATATAAGAGGCCCTCAACCTAATGCTCTCAGATGAGAAATCAGCCAGCATGTGTCAGAACAAAATAGAATATTCTGATCAGCATGAGCCACAGTGAAAGAAAATGGCATGGTAACTAACTCAAAAGATAACAGTCTAAGGAAGAGAAGGGAATCCCTCACCACTGTTTCTCACTATAGGACAACATGACAAAAACACAAATTCAAGAAAGTAAGAGCTGAAAGACTGGACACAAAACAAGGGAATGAGACTGCAGACATAAAACACAGAATACCAAATGACCCCGATACAGGAGTAGTAAGGACATGAGGAACAGAATAAACACTGCCGAGAATAAAGATCAGGACTTGGAGGAAAGGTTTAAGGCAAGTTTAGTGAACCCAGATTAAAAAAAAAAAAAAAAGACAGAGACTGAAAGATCACTGCCTCTCCACACTTTTATCCCTCTGGCTGGACACACATAACCAAAAGGTGTTTGGAGAAGAAACACGGGCATGGTTGCCAATCTGTGAAATCGTATCCTCTAAGAATAGCTGAGCAGCCTAGGAAGAAAGTGGAGAAGAGCAGATCCAGAGGGAGAAGGCTGTCAAGTGTACAAAGATCACACAGAGGGGAAAAACAACAATCATGGAAATCCTATTTCCAGGGGCACCTGGGTGGCTCAGTGGGTTAAAGCCTCTGCCTTCGGCTCAGATCATGATCTCAGGGTCCTGGGACTGAGCCCCGCATCGGGCTCTCTGCTCAGCAGGGAGCCTACTTCTCCCTCTCTCTGCCTGCCTCTCTGACTACTTGTGATCCCTGTCTGTCAAATAAATAAATAAAATCTTAAAAAAAAAAAAGTTTAAAAGAAATCCTATTTCCAGCACTATAGATCAGCCATCTTGGGCAGGCCCAAGGGAAACAACTAAAAAGCCTCATAAAACATTAAAATTTATTTTATGTCCACCACTGAGCTTATAACATAAAGGAATATACTGAAGTCAAACTGAGCAAAATCAAGAATCCTAGCAGATAAGTGAGTGCCAAAGCTGGTTTCAACTTTGAGGGCTGCTACCACCCTCCGAGACCCCTGACTCCCACCGTGACAAATGAACAGGAGGTAAACTGCAGGCCTGTCCAAGGTCGAGAGTCTAACAGGAGACAGCTGGAGAACCTGGGACTTACACCCACATCTTGGGGGAACAAGAAATTAAAGCCCCACTGGTGCAGAAGACAGCGGCGTGAAAAACTGCTTTCTCCCCGACCCGATGCTCTGGTAAAGAAAAATAAGGCTCTCTCAAGAATGACTCACAAGACAGACAAACCAAAAGAGACTCTTAATGTCATAAAACAAACTGAGGGGGGTGGGGGGGAGGGGGGTTGGGAGAGGGTGGTGGGTTACATTATATGTTTAAATAAAAATAAAAATTTAAAAAAAAAAAAAAAGAATGACTCACAAGACAGCTCTCACGTGGGTCTGCAGCGTGAACTCACGCGCCCTCTGGAGGATGAGACTGCACCCTAAGCATCAGACTCAAACGGGTTCCCATGTGACAGCACTTCCCAGCAAGTCCCCAGCAACTGCCAGAAGGAACTACACATCTTCCCTGCGAGAACTTAACTTCAATCTAGAGACTGAAGTTCCCAGGAAGATGTAAAAAAAAAAGTCACAAATATAAGGATACAAGACGATTATGAGTGAAATCAGCAAAAATAGAGGTAAGACTCTTGAGTAACAATCCTGTCTGATAATTCTATCAGACACAGAATATAAAATACTTACATGCAACGTATTTAAATGAACAAAACATAAGCCAAGGAAAGGAATGATAAAGAACCACTGTGCAGGGCGCCTGGGTAGCTCAGTGGGTTAAAGCCGCTGCCTTCAGCTCGGGTCATGATCCCAGGGTCATAGGATCGAGCCCCGCATCGGGCTCTCTGCTCTGCGGACAGCCTGCTTCCTCCTCTCTCTCTCTCTGCCTCTCTGCCTACTTGTGATCTCTGTCTATCAAATAAATAAATAAAATCTTTAAAAAAAAAAAAAAAGAACCACTGTGCAGGGACACCTGGATGGCTCAGTCAGCAGAGGTTGCAACACTTGACCTCAGGGTTGTGAGTTCGAGCCCCACATAAGGCATAACACTTAAACAGTAACATAAATAAATAAATAAATAAATAAATAAAGTGAAAACCTAGTCTAAAAACAAAAGAATCACCAGGTAGGTTAAGACAAAATTCTCAAAAATGAAGAATACAGTATATGAGGTTAAAACAAAAACAAGGGCACCTGGGTGGCTCAGTGGGTTAGCCTCTGCCTTCGGCTCAGGTCATGATCTCAGGGTCCTCGGATGGAGTCCGGCATCGGCATCAATCGGGCTCTCTGCTCAGCAGGGAACCCGCTTCCTCCTCTCTCTCTCTCTCTCTCTCTGCCTGCCTCTCTGCCTACTAGTGATCTCTCTCTGTCAAATAAATAAATAAAATCTTTAAAAAAAACCAAACAACTCAATAGGAGAACTCAAGTGCAGAGGAGACATGGCTGAAGAGGGAATCCATGAAACCCCTGTACTCATCTCCCGGCTCCAACAATGAGCACCTCACAGCCTGTCTTTCCTCTGCCTGCAAACACCCCCACCGCTGTGGCCACTGATAACACCTGCTCAACAGCTAATCACACCCCGACCAGGTGCGTGGCAGCCCTTCTCACTCCAGCCCTCATGTCTCTCCAACCTCCTTTGTGCTGTTTGTCCCTCTGGATGTTTTTCCGGCTAATTCTGTGTAAGTCTTCTTCTATAAACTGGGTTAGGAGCCATGTAAGTATTTTACACCATTCTGAATGAAACAGGGTTATTCGGACAAATGGCTGGCTTGGTGTCTGGGAATGCATAAAGCAACCCCGGAACATTTCAGCAAATAAAAATATTTTGTCAAAAAGAGAAGGAAAAAAAGGAAGCTTTCAGAGATCACTTGAGTTGGGGCGCCTGGGTGGCTCAGTGGGTTAAAGCCTCAGCCTTCGGCTCAGGTCATGATCTCAGGTCCTAGGATCGAGCCCCGCATTGGGCTCTCTGCTCAGCATTGAGCCTGCTTCCTCTTCTCTCTGCCTGCCTCTCTGCCTACTTGTGATCTCTGTCTGTCAAATAAATAAATAAAATCTTTAAAAAAAAAAAAAAAAAGACCACTTGAGTCATACGAAAGGACCCAGAGGCCAAAATTAAGAGGCTCCCACTGGTCAAAATGGGCTAATCTGAGCATCACTCAGAGCAACTGCGCCGATGGACTGAAACACGGGGAGCAGTCTATAATTTCTCCCCCCACTGCTGACTGACATTTGAATTACTTCCAGTCTTCAACATCATGGACAATGCTGCTAGGAATATCCATCTGTCCTGACACACATGTGCCAATTTTCCGGGGGTATGCACCCTGAGTAGTGAAATTTCAGGGTTGTGAGATACATGTTTCTTCCACTTCTTCAGATGAGGCCAAACTGTTTTGGGCTTGCTTAACTAACGGTGTCTTCAGAGTTCAGAGAGTCGATGGCATAGGAGAAGGCCTACGTGCTGGGAGTATACTGGATGGGTCAAAGAGGGAAGGGGAGAAAGAAAGGAGCAGACACAGCAGATGTGCAAAATATTTACAGTAACAGAATCCACGGTGCTGTCTATTCTAGTAACTTCAGGTTTAAAATTTTTCAAAATACAAAACTGAAGAGAAAAAAAAATCTTAAAAAATATACAATAAAATGTTGATGCTCTAAAAATTCTTAAAGTTAGCATTTTTACATTGCTGTTAACCTGATCTTCCTACCACTAATCACATTACTTGTATAACAAGATGCTTCTAACAAACTCTTCTATTTTAGGCTAAAAACATAAGGTTATTGGAGGCCACCTGCATATACTCACACAGCCACAGGAATCCGGCCCCCCATTGAACAGGGAACAAGCTATCCTCACAATCTCCGCCTCAATCTTCCGCAGTCCCGGGAAGATGTCTGGATGCAGTGGATTACTCCATGCAAAATCTCCATAAGCCTGCAAACCAATGCATGCAGATATGAAGCAGGAGGGATAAATACACGGTATGGGACAGGAAATCACGCACTAGACAAAGGTTTCTAGACACCAGGCACAACCCCAGAAACTGGAAAAATGGTAAGATCTGTGTTCCCCTCCAAAGAAGATCAAAATACAGTAGAGGAGACAGACTTGCAAATAGTTATTTTACAGTATGGTGAGAGAGATGTGAATGTGGCTCAAAGCACATACTGACACACCAAACGGACCCAGTCTGCAATCTTAGTTTTGCCTACTATTTCTTGCTGTGTCATCTGAGGTCAAAACACCTCTCTGAGGTTCAGTGCCCTCATGTGTTCAAGGAGATAATCACAGTACCTACCTGATAGGATTCTAGCTAAGTAAATAACATTAGGTATGCAAAGCCCTTAGGAGAGCATCTGGCAAAAAGCTGCCAGATGTGTGATAGCAGAAGTATGCAAGTGATGGAAGGAGCCCTAAGGAGGGAATACAGCCCGAGGGATCTGAGGTGTCTGTACAGGCAGAACCTTGAGAGATCAATAGGAATTCGTCATTCTGAACAGGTGGAATGAAGGAGGGGAGGAAAACATGGTAAGAGCAAGGTATACTCAGTGAAGAGGAAAGGCGGAAGTTCATATTTACATGGGAAAGTAACAGAGGTAGTTGAAAAACACAGGTGGGAGCCGGCTGAGGCCGGGTTTGCATTTTCTGCTACGTAAGCAGCTTGGGTTTTATCCCATAGATAGCGGGAAGCTATCTTTCAGTGGAAATCTTTCAGTGGAAAGATTTTTAAGCTAAGAAGTAAGCTCAGAGCATTATGTCAAGGTACAGCCGAGCCGAACCTGTAGTATTTAGTAAGGCAGGAGCAGTTTCATAGTTGCCATAATCAAACACAAAGACCTTAAACACTGTTAAGTCCAATGCCAATTTTATATGACAAAGTGGGGTTTAGGAAATAAACTGGATTAAGAGAGGAAGAAGCTATAGGCAACCCTAAAGTCAACCAAAAAAATGGGAATTATTTCAATTATGAGTGAGCCTACTGCTTATTCTCAAATCATTTAATCTGAGACTCAGGTGGTACAGAGAATGATGGACAAGTATCTATTCCTCCTCTCTTCTCATCAAAGTATGTCTTATCATTAATAACCCCAAGTGATGGGGAAACAGACTACCTTCCCCAGTAATCTGCCTTCTACACCAATAAAGCATGGCAACATAAGTAATATTGTCCTTTTTTATGGACTGAAGATGTCTCTGACAATATTATCCATATTCAGCTATGTTTGGGTAAAGAGAAAGTTTTCAACTGTCCTTAAGTTAATTTTTTTTTTTTCTTATTACAAAAGGAAGGAAAAAACCGAGGTAGTACAAAGGCCACAGACCACACATGCTCCTTTGGGGAACTGGCATTCACCTTCACCAGGAGTTCGGTGAGCTCCTCTGCCCCGCTGTACACCGCTCCGGAGGCTTTCCCTTCCTGCCAGAAGATGTCTGTAGAGAAAGGTAAGACCACTGGGTCAGTAAGCAGGAACTTCCCCAAAATACAAAGAAACACCTCTGGGTACAAAAGAAAAAAAAATTTTTTTTGAGTAGAAACCCAAAGGTGTTCTTATGTCAAATCAGGAAAAAGAATTCCAATAAAGACCTATCATAGCAAAATAAAGATGAAAGTGTAAAACTACCAACAACAGTGTGAAAAAGACAGTAAGAGCATCCAGGTATAATACAGTCCAATAATGATGCTGGCATCATCCCCAGCGGCCTTCTACCAGTACCAAATTGTTCCTTTATCTATACTCATTTTCTGGTCTCTGCATGGCTAACTTGACTTTTTCTCCCCTTCCTATCCAGTCAAAGGACATATGAGAACTGTGATGAGCAGAGTTGGCAGGAAAAAGCGAGGCGAAGTGTGAAATTTCAGTACACTATCATCAAAGTTGGAACCAGGGAACTGAATCCCTGACCAGGCAAACCACGATGATGAACACAACATCAGCACCCTGGTCTCAGCGGGTCTCAACGATTCTGCTGATGTGGGTAGCAGGTACCTCTGCTACAACACAGTTGTGCCCTACTGAGAGTGGGCAGTGACAAAGCTACTAGAGACAGACAAACTGAAAACTGTCACCACAGGCCCCACAAAGCCACGCTCTTCACAAGACAGCAAAAGAATGAGAAGCAAACATCCAGACAGACCCCTCATCTTCAGGTAATCTGCCAGCTCTGGCTTGATTCCATAGGACTTTCCCTCTTCCCTTAGAGGACACTGGACTGTCCTATGCATGTCTTCATACCAGAGGCCACCAGCCCTTCAAAAATAGAATACGTGGTTTTGTTTCCTATTATTTTACCGGTGCTACTGACAATGACTCAGAAAAGGGAAGGCAATATGGCAATAGGAATGTGCCCTCAAGATCATAGAAATCTTTAACATCCAGGTCTCATATGGCTGATCCCCGCTTTATATCACCTGTAAATTCTGGACTGCAGCTAATTTTATACTATCCAATGTCAAAATCTCAACACATGTCAATTAGAAATTTTTAAGGGTATTTGCTGAAATGCAATGTGGTATCCTGGATTGGAGCCTAGAACATTAAAAAGGACATTAGCGGAAAAACTGGTGAAATAGGAATAGAATTTGCAGTTTAGTCAATTACTATTTTAACAAATGAATCATGGTCATTTTAGATGTTAACTTTAGGAGAAGCCAGGTGTATGGGAAATCTCTGTATGTATGAATTTGCAAATTCTCTACAAATCTAAAATTATGACAAACTAAAAGGCCTGTTTTCTACAAGTACTTGCAATATGATCTTACTCTATAACAAACCTGTGTTTGTGTTAATAGTCAACATTTATGGGGTACCTGGGTGGCTCAGCCAGTTAAGCATCTGTCTTTGGTTCAGGTCATGATCTCAGGGTCCTGGGATTAAGCCCCGAATCTGGATCCCTGCTCAGTGGGGAGTCTGCTTCTCCCTCTCCCCCCTGCTAGTGCTTTATTTCTCTCTCTCTCAAATAAATAAAATCTTTTAAAAAAAAGAGTCAACATTTATTGAGCACTTACTATGTGTCAGGTATTATACATTTATATGTACGATTTTATTTCATCTCTGTCATCACCTTTTCAAGTAAGCTGCATTATCCCCATCGTAGAAAGACAGAGACCACGACATAGGTTAAGTAATTCACACAAAGTCACACCTTAAGTGGCCCAACCATGATGTGAATCCAAGGCTGATTCCATGAGTGACACTCTGTTTTAAAGATCTTTTTATTTTTTTAATTAATCTTCATATCCAAGATGGGGTTTGAATTCACAACCCTGAGATCAAGAGTCACACACTCCCCCGACTCAGCCAGCCAGGGCTACACTCTTAAACATTAAGAACATTAAGCTACTTGGTATATTTATCCTTCCCTTACATGCATGCATGTATATGTATCTATCCATGTGTGTATGTTTACTACGCAAAAACACTTTTAAAATTCGTATATATATATACACGTACATATTAAGAGTGTATGTGTGTATAATCTGTGTTTATCTTGTGACGATAGGATTTTCTTTTGTGCCTTTGTGCAGAGTTCACAATTTCTGTATTGAATCTGCATTTCATTTTTATTACATATATATATATATATATTACATATATTCTCTATGTTTTATTCAGGCTCACAAAAGGAAATGGGACCAAGTTCCAGTTCCACTGTCTCTGAGATTTGTTTGCTTTATGGATGAAGGATGAATTTAAGCATAATTTTTATAATAAGAAATTCAGCCTCTGAGACAGGATAAACATGTAAGATCCAGGGATGAAGCATTCTTTTTTTTTTTTTTTTTTAAAGATTTTATTTATTTATTTGACAGACAGAGATCACAAGCAGGCAGAGCGGCAGAGAGAGAGGAGGAAGGGAAGTAGGCTCCCCGTCGAGCAGAGAGCCCGATGCAGGGCTTGATCCCAGGACCCTGAGATCATGACCTGAGCCGAAGGCAGAGGCTTTAACCCACTGAGCCACCCAGGCGCCCCGGGATGAAGCATTCTTAACCTACTGACATTAAACAAGGACCAAATCGGCCATGACGCTGGGAAAGCAAAGCAGCATGCGTTTGACCAGAATCATACCCATAGAGCTGTACTCCTTGAGCTTCTCCAGGACCGCGGCCGCGCTCAGACCTTGCGAGGGCAGAGCTCTTACATACTCTTTGTCCACTTTCAGGAATGACATGTTCTTACTTATATCATCCTTGGTCTTGTTCACCTTCTCTTGGATCTCCAAAGGGAAAAAAGGCAAAGTTAAAAAGGATATGGAAAAATACAGGCCAGGGAGCAGAAGAACTAGTTATGACTCCGAGTCAACCGCTCTGGGCTGGGCGCCACACCGGTGCGACAGAACATGGATGGTATTTTTTTTCAACAGATACAGGGACACGCTGGCTGCTCAGCTCTTTGCTGGCATGTGAGACAGGCTCTTAAAAGTCTGAAAAGTCAACTTTCTTTCTGAAAGTCAAAGATGCATTCAGTTTCCCTCCCTGGCCCCCTTCCTCTGCCATGCCCGACATCAACCCTGCTTTACTGGGTTTGCACGAGCCAGTGCCAGCACCTCTGAGCGTGGTATTTGGACCATATCTGCATCCTGGCAGCAGCCAGTGTGTGTGCTGAAGAAACAAAGCTGGAGCCAGAACGGCAGCCAGAAAACAGGCCATGCGCAGAAGGTATGCTGGTGCTCATGCTGGTGATGGGCTCTGTCACCAGACACGCATGGACCACAACCAGAACACAGAGGCCCTGTGCAACTTCCCACAAGCGTGCACAAGACCCCCAAGGATGTGGGGAGACCACATTCGATCTCCTGGGCTGTCTGCCGCCTGTACTCCCTGAGGCTTCGGTGCTAGGGGAGTGGCGGTCCTTTCTGTACAGTTCATCAGCTACAGCTGTTTCTCCTTGGCCCTCATCCTCACCACAACAGCCCGTGCTTTCCCCTCCCCGTTGCCCAAAGACCCTTGGGCCCGGGAGACACAGCGACCAGAACACACTGGGCAGTATGAGTGAGAACAACTTCTGTTCTCACGGCGCTTCCCTGTAGCAGCAGACACAGAGAGTGAAAGTCAGGTGGTGGAAAGTGCTGGGGGAGGACAGAGCAGAGTTTTAAAACACACCAAGCCAGCAGGGGGCTGCTATCTGCGCTAAGGGACCGCTGTGGGTCAGGCCTGGACCAGCAGCTATAGGCCACGATCTGTGAGCTTACAGCGAGACCATTTCAGCGGCCTGTTTGTGAATGTCTGAGGCCCAAGATCTGACCCCAAATGCTGTGACTTTCCCATCTCTAGCTGTAGAGGATTAGAACAGGAGAGGCACCTCCTAGATGCGCCCCCCCCCCCCCAGCAAAACCGCAGGGAAAGTCACGCCTGGGAACCACGCCCACCAGGCTAGCAGGCAGGCAGCGTCAGGCATCAGAGGCCGCACCGGGGGAGGCATGTGATGGGCATGAAAGTATTTTTAAAGTTGTACGTGGACTGTACTGCCTAAATGGCAAGTGCATAGCAGGACCAAGCCATGGGAGCCGAGCTTCCACACCTAGACTGCTGCTGTAATAAAACAGAAGAGACACAAGATGATGATGATCGTATTAGAAAGCACAGCACATCCCTTTCCCCTAGTGCCTGCCTCAGAGCCTCAATCACATTCTAATTTCCTCACTGCATTTATTTCAAAATGAAATTCTTCTGTATTTGTTCATGTATCCATTTTCTGCTTTTCCCAGGAAAATGCAAGCTGCACAGATCGGGGATTTAGTCCCCAGCACCCAGAGCAGTACCCAATGCTGAGCACGGACCCACAAACCACTGGCTGAGTAAGTGAATGTAGCAAAATGAACGAGACAGGGACACATGCATACTTGCTCGAAACAAAGAACTACCTCTGAGCCTCAGAATCTGCTTCTAAAAAATGAAAGGTATCTGCATAGTTTCTAAGTGCCTTCCAATTCTGTTATTTTATAAAGTTAAGAATGGGTTCTGGAACCCTAGCATTTATTTGTCTCAAAATCTGAAACCGAAGGAGAAATGTGTGAAGAAAAAGAGCAAAAAAATATGGGGAATGGGAAGGGGAAATGCTAGTATCATTTGAAATCCAGTCCACTCTCTACAGTCGCCCTCTCCCTATCCTTTAACTCTAGAAGGACTCAAGAAGATTTCACTTTAGGGCTTAAGATGACTTAGGGTCAAATAAAAGCCCATCTATTCCCATTCCCCTTCTCTACACCAATGACTATTTCCGCTTCCCTATCAGGAAGTGAACCTGTAAACAAATACACAGTTACGGGAGAGTTGGTTAGCGCAGGGGTCTGAATGGAATCTGGTCAAAAGCTAAAGATGACTGACACCTCTTCTGATTTGGCCAGGAAAGAGGAAAAGGGAATTACGGGAGAGTTGGTTAGTGCAGGGGTCTGAATGGATTCTGGTCAAAAGCTAAAGATGACTGACACCTCTTCTGATTTGGCCAGGAAAGGGGAAAAGGGAAAGGGAACTGAAAGCCAAAAGTGAAAGAGGGACAGGCAGGGCACATAGGGAGACGAAGACATCAGGGCCCATATGTCCTTCCTTAGGGCTCGCATGGAGCCTGCCCTATTTATCTTCTGCGATAAAGAGCTGGTGGGAAGGGTACAGAGGTGACGGTCTCATCCTCAGCATGGGTGAGGGGACAGAGGACACAGGGAGGAGAACATACTGTGCTACAGACAGGTACAAAGAGCAAGAGAACAGAGCTCTCTAAGTTCAAGACCTGGGTCCCACAGACCACAGCTGGGATCTGTTCAGGGAAACACAGCCAGGCTCATCCCTTTACCTACCCATGGCCCTGTGCTGCTTTCCCGCTCCAGGGGCAGACACGAACAGTTCTGACAGATATGGTATGGCCTGAAAAGAATGTTTCCTATCTGGTCCTTCACAGAGAAAGTCTGTCAACCCTGCCCCTACCATGGAAGCACCCGACCCCAGACACACATCTCAAGTTAGCACAGCCAAACACTGCTCAAAAGCATCATGCCACTTTGGTCAGCTTTCCTAACTGCAAATTCTGTCTCAACAGACGTCACCTGTCTCCTTTGGTCAAATAGGTTGGAGAGAGGGTTCAGCTGGGTTTCAAGTAATTGTCGGCTGGGCCCTGCAGGATTTTAGCAGCATCACTGGCTGCGTTCCACTGAAAGCCAACAGCACCCCACTCCAGTTGTGACAACCAAAGGCATCCTCAAACATTGTCAGATGTTCCCCGGTGGGGAGGGGGACAAAAATCACCCCTTGCCCTGGGGAATTCACACTAGGTTCGGTAAACAGAAAGAAGACATCATGATCATGGGGGTGGTGGGAGGGCAGGGAGATCTACACAGATTCCACTTACCTTGCGACCAATAATAGGCATCTTCCTGACCAGCTTAAAACATCTCTTTTTGAACCTTGACCATAAACCTAAAAGAAACAGAGGGTTCTATTACCCAAATAAATTCCCATGGATAAGGTATGAACTCCTCAATGTGCCTCCTGCAACCTCACCCACCTACTGATCACAAAGGTATTCTTTCTGTTTTAAAAAACCTTGAAATTTAAACTGCCAAAAGTAATATATTTACATGGTTCAAAATTTTTAAAAATTGGGGCACCTGGGTGGCTCAGTCAAGTTAAGTGTCCGATGCCTGGTTTTGGCTCCGGTCACCATCTCAGGGTCCTGGGATCTAGCCCGGAGTTGGACTCCACACTGAGCACAGCGTCTGCTTCAGATTCTCTCCCCCTCCTCCTCCCCCTGCTCATGTGTGCACGTTCATTCTCTTTCTCTTTTGCCTTCTCTCAAATATATAATAAATAAAATCTTTTTCAAAATTTTTTAAATTAATAAATACACACAGAGTTAAAAGTTTCTCTCTTGGGCGCTTGGGTGGCTCAATCACTAAGCGGCTGCCTTCGGTTCAGGTCATGATCCCAGGATCCTGGGATCGAGCCCCGAATCAGGCTCTCTGCTCAACAGAAAGCCTGCTTCTCCCTCTCTCACTCCCTTTGTTGTGTTCCCTCCCTCTCTTGCTGTGTCTCTCTCTGTCAAATAAATAAATAAAATCTTTAAAAAAAGTTTTTAACTCATTGATTCCCAGACTTTCATCCTACCCTCAGGGAAACACTACTACTCTTCACTTCTAGAATAGCTATCTAGAATTTCTTTATGCTCATACAAGCAATAATAAAGATAAAATCTTATTTGCCCCACCTTTTAAACAAAAGGTAGCATACACTAGCACTATACTACTAGACCTTGATTTTCTATTTAGGCATATTCTCTTAAAGCTCAGTGCTTCCTCATCATCTGTATTTTTTTTTTAAGATTTTATTTATTTGAGAGACAGAGAGAGCACAAGAGGGGGAAGGACAGAGGGAGAGAGAGAGAAGCAGACTTGCCGCTGAGCAGAAAGCTGGACACGGAGCTTGATCCCAGGACCCCGGATCATGACCTGACCGAAGGAAGACATTTAACCGACTGAGCCACCCAGGTGCCCTCTCATCCACCTTTTTAGCTTTAAAGTAATCCATGATATGGATGTATCATAACAATTTAGCCAGCTCCTTCCTGATGGACACTTAGGTTTAGTACTTCCTATTATCAACAACAGTAGAACAATAACCGTGCAGCAGG
>ML099712.1:0-27672 GCA_003697995.1 Taxidea taxus jeffersonii
AAAAAAAAAAAAAAAAGCCTGTGGTTGATCTCACTGCTCCATCAAAAGCAAATAACAGGGAGGCAGGAAAAGGCTCAACACTGCAGGGGCTCCAGTGCTGAGAGGAAGGGCTGCAGAGAGGTCCGGGAGTGGGGGACAGCCCTACCTATCCCTCCATTCTATCGCCTCCTGCAGCTGGCTTTCCTCACCCATTCTGGGTTTGTGGGATCATCTGGCCACCCTCCCTCGACTGGATTTCCCTGTCCTGGGCCATTTCTAACTATTTATAAATTACACATCCTCCATGAGAATATTATTTCTCAAGTGTTACTAGAGCCGATAAGCCTTTTTGAAAGGAAATCTCTGGTAGTCAGCAGAGCCATCTGCTACACAAGGGGACTTTCCCAGTAACAGAACTTGACTGCCAGTGATCACATTTACAGGACCTTAGCAGAACCGTGTGGGGGGGCCACCGCCACAGGCCAACCACTGAACCTGCAAGGTTCTGCACACCTACCTGGGAGGCAACAAAGCACCTCCCCCAGTGCATGGGGCCCTTAAAAGGCTATTTTCTGGCAGCAGGTTAACTGAAAGATTCAGACAGATAAAAGCAAAAATAAAGGCATTTGTGCTAAACCAACATTGTCCTGATTTACCTTTCGGCAGGAGACTCCAGTCCAATCACTACAGGAGCGATGCTGTCTGATCTAAGACCCACCAGGATGCCCAGTTACTGCAGACTGTCGACTCTGTGACCAACCCTGCTTGGGCTGAACTCATTAGGGGCCCCGTTTCCCGCAGTTTATAAGCTGAAAGTTAAAAGAGGAGCCATGAAAGAGATAAGGACTTGATGAGTCACAGAGGGAGCAGTGCACTGGGTCCCTAAGGCCAGGACATTTCTGACCCAGGAGGGAGAAAGAGGTCCCCAGAGCACCTATATTCTCCCTCGAGGACCAGTAATGCCCCCGCTGCCAAGAAAACCTTTCATAGTCCTACATGCCTATACACACGAACATTGTAGGGCAGCACCTGGGCTCCAGACTCCTCAATTTTAAAAGGAGGCCCCACAGTGTTCTCTCAATGGGCAACAGCAGCAGGCCCCAGAGAGAAGGAGTCAGAGGAAAAAGGTCAGCAACTACTTATCAAAACCAATTTTGGTGACACTTTACATGAAGGAAAGGGCTTTTTTTGTCCACGTCCCATCTAAAGGCATTCGCCGATCAGAGAATCAGGAGGTTTTGTACAAGGAGACCAGGAGTGGGCTCCTCTGTGGGAAGGCGGGAGCAGAGGAGGGTGAGAGAACACTCCCCCAACCCCTGATCCATGATGCCCCAAGTCCAGCTCAATGTCCTGCCAATAAAGGGCTTCTCCAGGCAGCCCCTGCCAATTCTGGATGACAGAGGAGCAGGACAAGCGGCGCGAGCACACCTGTGTGGGGCCGTGGCACCGAGCCTGGCCCTCAGCTTGCCGAGGAGTCTGCGAGGCGCATCAGAAACGTGGGCCCTGGCAGTCGGGGACCTCAACAGGACAGCATGAGCCCCCCGCTGCTCACCCACTTTCCGCCCTCCAGCAGGCATCAGCAGTGCAGAGCACCCCGACTGTGCCCAGAGCTCTCTACCCAGGGATGGGGCGACGGGGAGCTGAGGAGCCTGACAAGTGTCCTAGATGACCAATGTCCAGCAGAAAGTGTTACATGTGAGGGGAAGGAGGGGGGAAAGAAATAGGCGGAAGATGATTATTTCTAGGGGAAAGATTAAAAAAAAAAAGCTTCAAAAAGGAGGTGAAATTGGGCTTTTGGCCGGGGAGGGCGGGCAGCCCCAGCGCCACGGATGCTCTGGGCTGGATCCTCCCTTGCTGAGGGTCTGTCCTGCTCATTGGAGGATGTTGAGCAGTACCCAGGGCCTCTCCCTAGCTGTGCCAGAATGCCCCTCCCCAAGTCAGGATCACCCAAACAGCAGGCAAATATTGCCACAGGTCTCCTGTGGAGCAAAATGTCACCAGCAGAGAACCAGGCCAGGCAGGCGCACAGAAAGAAGGAAGGAGTGGCTCCTATGTCCTGGCAACTTTTCATTTTATTATTTTATTGATGCAGCCACCCTCTCTGGCCCCTACATGTAAAACTAAAAAGCTCTAGATGGTCCCGCTATAACAAAAAGGATCGATCATTTCCAGTAACCCTTCCAAAATTGGAAAAACAGGAATAGTTCCAGATGAGGCCACTACCAGTCCTCATTCCATGAAAGACAAGCCATCAATTACAGTTAGTTTCAATCAGAGAGTATCATAGACGTGATTAAAATGCTGGAAAGAGGAAAAAACCTCAGTTTTGCCCATGTTAAGTATTTAAAATCTCAAACAATGCTGTGTTGTTTTTCATCCTAAGCACGGTGCTTGAAGACTTTGGGTCATGAGAAGCATGTAGAGAAGGCAGGCCAGCACTGACCAGGTCCCCCCAGAGCACCTGAACACTATGATCTCAGGGAAGCTCGCTGGCTGGCCTCCAGGGAGCTCCCACCATGAGCCCCTGCCTGCCCGTGTGCACAGGGCTGGAGCTGCCTTAGGACACTGTCCCCTCCCCTCACTTGTTCCCTCTGCACTGGGTCGGGCTGGCCTTATTCACACACAGACTGCATCTTCGGAGAAGAACGTGTTTATATTACCACAAGCCAGGATAAGAAGAAACCTTAATCCAACCCATTTTTCAAATAAAGATGTCTACTCCACGGGGAACAGGGGAGAAATTCCTCCCCACACTGGTACTGTGAGCCAAGAGGGAGCATATGAAACCAAGCTGAAAACTCACATCCACTTACACAGGCCAAGGAGAAAAAGTCCTGATTTTTAGAAATATGCCAATAAGACTCCCTTGTGAGTAGATTCTCACTCCCAAACAAAGGAAAAGGTCAGACATTTCTTGGTGGTCTTTCTTGCTAAATGCCAGGCAAAGGTGACTTCAGATAAATTTAAAACCAAATGTGTTAAGCGTCACTTTCAGAAACAAATGCGAACACCACACTTCGTGGTCCGTGGCACAACCATGGCCTCCGCAAGTGACAGTCACCCTTGAGGTGCAGGGAGCTGGCCGAGCCCAGAGCTCCCCGGGGGACACTCGCGCTTTCCTCTCCGGCCTTCAGCGCTCTGGGGAGACACAGCTGAGGAATCAGAAGGACTTAATCAAGGATAAGACACAACTGTGCAGCTGTCCAAGGGACAGCTGCAGAGAAGCTCTGGAATTTGTTAGGAGAAAAACCAAGGAATTCCTACCGATTACCTAATCTTCCCCGTCTCCGAGGGTGCACGGGACCAGGCCTGTCCAGCAGCATTTTCCTCCGCAGGCTCCACTGGCAGACAGTCTTCTAATGCTACCATCGGCACGAGCATCTTCCTACAGACCTTACAACCAGAACACAGGTGATACAGACCTCACCCCCCGCCCCTGAACGGCCCCCCAGGGTTCAGACAAATAGCACGAGCTGTCAAAGGACCGCGGCCTCAGTCTTTGACAGCTTGCGGATGCTTACCGAGTCTGTCTTTAGCTGTACTGACACCCCCCACCCCCAATAAGGGTTCATGAAGCCCACAACCCCCATGAAAACAAAATATCCCATCTGCAAATCACGCCCTGGGAACCTCTGGCCACACCATTAAAAGCTCAAGAAAAGCCTATCTGGGCAGTTATCACTTCTGTGTCCCATTTGGGATTTATCTGCTGAGATCTTTTCTCTGGGCCCGGGGGGACCCGAAGGTTTCATGTATTTCTCTTTAAATGTGGAAAACAACATGGCTAAGAAGCCTGCTCTTGGCCCAAACACACTCCCCCTGGTCAGCAGTGGGAGCCACATGACCACCCTCCTGCCTCTATTAGCCAGTATGTCCCAGGCTCGGCCTTCCCGGGGGCAGAGGACAAACACACCACTCGGGGCGGAAGTGGTGGTGGCCCCTTTGCTCGTTACAATTTGCATAAGAGCTCCTGAGAAAGCAGAGAAGTGGGTCACGGGGACCCGTTCTGACACAGTAAGATGAAATAAAGCATCTGTGTCCTCTCATCTGCTTGCCACGCACGGCTCATCGGCAAGCAGCCTACAGGGAGCAGGGGTAAGGCGGCCCTGTGCCAGGAAGACGCCGGTGTGGGGGCCAGAGAGCCCAGGCTACCCTGGAGCTGCCTCCCTGCGTTAAGATGTATGCTGTGCTAGGCACACATCCTTGAAATCACCACCTGCTCCAGAATCTTCCATGAGGCAAAGCGGAGGGATGAGAAACAACACTGCCACAGTCAAACAATTCGTAGGGCTCTAGCATCGTCTCTGGTCCTGGGAGTGTTGCTGAAGATGGCGATGTGGCTGGTTACCAACACAAAGCTTGTCGAATCTGGAAAAGGAGGCTCGCAGCCCCTGATCACCCAGCTACAGGCCTGAGTGTGAGTGGATCAAAGGCAGCCCCCAAAGACTCCAAACTACAAAGTCCTAGCGCCAGCTAAGGCATCACCAGGTGGCGTGGCAGGGAGTGCATACACAGAATGGGGATGTCCATGCCGTGCCTCAGGGCCCTTTTTCTTCCTGTCACTGCCTCCCAGATGCCCCAAAAGAGGTGCCAAGGGGTACAGCATCCCTGTGGAGAGCCAGACCACACTGTCTCCCAAATGCACGTGGTCTTCCTCTTCACTAGCTCCTGGGGCCTCCTTCCAAGGTTACGCCCTTGAATTACCCAGGTCTGTGACACCCCACAATCTTAGCCTCCAAATATCTCCTCCTGGGCCACAAGCCTCCACAACAGCTGTCCTCTTTCTAGCGTGTCCACTCCTGCTGTCTGGAGGCTCGCGTGACACGCCCAGTCCTTTCCAATCTGCAGGCCCTACTCTATCCAGCCAAGGCCAAGGCACACCCCTTGTCCTCACCCCCCGCTGCTCTGCTGGCCTCTGAGACCCCCACCTAGGCCCACCCCAAAGGTGGCTCCATCCAAACTCCAGCCTGCTGGATCCATGCTCAAGCATGGGAACGCTGAGTCTGCATCTCGGGGGCCTACTAGGCAGATGCTCACACGGCTGGGGCGCCAGCACCCCACAGGCCCTCCCTGCAGCACTGGTCCCCCACACGCCCATCCCAACTCTCCCAGCCTGCAGCCTGCCCTGAGAACCTGGGGGGACCACACCGCAGAGCTGCTGCACTCCGGGCCTTCGAGCCACGCTCACCTCTCCCACTCAGAGCTGGCAAGCAGACCGTGGGCCATCCATCACACTCATCCAGCCAGCACGGAAAATACTGAATTATCTCCCACTTAATAACAGACAGAAAGAAAAGCCTCTTTCCTCTGTGTGCCCTCCGGCCCCCTCCCAAGCTCCTCCCACCTCCTGAAGAGCACACTCTCCTTCCTCCCTTTATATCCCATCCTCCTCATCCCTCACCAGAGTCCCAGAGCTAGCAGATAGCCAGCCTCTCCGCGGTGATGGGATCTGTGGGCCACAGTTCCACTCAGAGACTCCTTGTCACCTGAAGAACAGAATGCCCACTCCATACCCCGCATGCCAGGCCCTGATGGCCCCCCGCCACCTTTGCTGTGCAGAGCAGCTAAGGGGCTGAGCTCTGAGGCCAGAATGATGCAAAGCCTGTGTAACTTCAAGAAAGGGATCTCAAGTCTCTGAGCCAGTTTCACTTGGTGGTAAGGCCGTGATGACAGGGTAGACGTGACAATCAAACGTGATGATGTATATGAAGCATGTGTCCCAATGCTTAGGAGAAACGTGTGCTGCCTGCTGCCTCCCAAGACCCTTCATTCCAACAGAGCCAACTCCTGTCCAGTCCTGACCGCACCATACCCCCATTTCCCCACAGCCTCCCGCTGGGGCTCGTATGGTAGGTCCTACTCACAGCTGGGGCCTAGGCCTCCCCCTCTCCCACAGGGGCACACCTGGGCCACCCCTTCTTGGTATCAGTCCCCTGCTGTGACCTGATGTGTGCCCTTTACATAACCCGCTTCCCCAAAAGACCCGGGTCCTTGACACAGGACCAGCATCTTTATCTCCCAGCCCCAGGCATTAAAAGTGTTCTGCTTAATAAATGCTGCCAGGTTAACTTTACCAATCCAGGAGGCTGATTCAAGGTTAATTCTAGAAAGAAGCAGTCCCACCTGGCTCGTGTTGCAAGTAATAGCAGAGGTCAGCTGACACCCTGGTTTACACTGCTACACCATACAGTAGCCCCCCACCCCCGAGAAGCTTATCTACAAAGTCTCCAGTGGTTAGGGAAAGACACGGAGAGGAGAGCGATTCACTTCTTCCCCTGGCCACAAAAATCCTGCAGTGCAGCTGATCTTGGGTGGCTGCCCCCAAGGGCATGCCCCTCCTTCCAGGACTCGAAGCCATGCTTGGGGGTGGGGAGCTTCCAGACTGTGACTGCCTAGGGAAGCAGCGGCTTCACTTGGGAACTGGTCAGAAGGGAGAGGTCTGGATCCTCGAGGAAGCCCTCCAAGGCGCCCTCCTCCCCCTCAAGTCTGGGCCATGCTAACTGTGCGAAAGCAACAGCCATCCCAGGATTGGGGAGGACAGCAGGGTGGCCAAGGTTCAGATAGCCAGGGCTACCCGCAGCCCGTACTGGGCCTTTACTGACATAGAAAGAAATGCAAGCCATTGATCTCGGTGCTCAGATACTGAGAACCAGAACACTAGAGGGGCGCCCGGTGGGCTCAGTGGTTCAGTTGGCTAAGCGTCTGCCTTCAGCTCAGGTCATGAACCCAGGGTCCTGGGACTGGGCCCCACATCAGGATTCCGGCTCAGCGGGGAGTCTGCTTTTCCCTCTCCCACTGTCCCTCCCCCTGTTCATGTGAGCTCCCTCTCCCTCTCTCAAATAAATAAATAAAAACCTTCAAAAGAAGAAAAAAAAAGGGGGGGAACCAGAACACCTGAAATAGCTTAGAACTACTGAAAAAGAAGACGATCATGAGCCTACCCAGAGTCAATGCAAAGACCTAAGGGCCTGGCCCCTGGCATGTGGCACTTGAGAAGTTTTCAAAATCCTAGCTTTCGTGTTTCCAAGGGCACCTTCAGGGAAGCTATCAGGAGCTGTGGTGGGACCCTGCACAGGGCACACGCTCTGGGAAGTTACCCGCAAGGGCGGCTACATTTGTGTGTGCGAATACCACCGCACTGGACCGACTGTCCAAGAATTTCCAGAGAAGCGATAGCTGGCACTGGATACTTCTGGGCGGGAAAAAGTGACACTGGCCAACAGGATGTTCGCACAAAAGGACTTTTCCTCCAGAAGTATGCTCCAGGAAGTCAGGAGTTCGTATGCAAGGAAATGTAATGCTTGAGATGGCCGTTTACCCAAGCAAGCTGCCGAGACTCCACACTGCTGCACACCACGGCTCTAGGATGTTCCACCATCCACAGGATGCCACTGAATGCCAAGGCAAGGGGATAAAAATGGGGCCTGAGCTGCTCACACCACCTGCGCACCAAGCAGGTTCCCTGGGTCCACACTCGGCCAGCTCGGCCTGAGGCAGCCTCCCTCCTGAGAAACAATGTACAGCAGTGGCCACACTTTTTGCCAGCTGGGCACGCAGCCCACCTTCAACTCTCCTACGAGCTTAGGAGCGAAATAGAACAGAAGTGATTTACACTGACTGAGGATGCAAAGGCCCAAAAAAGCATAGCTATGTAGGGCTAACGCCGACAGAGAGGGTTGGCCTTGGCTTAAAGGGCACCAAGCCATCAGCAGCCCCACCGTGACCCCAGAACTTCTAGCACTTCTGTTAGCTTGCTCACCCTGACCCTCCCTCTGCAGCCCAGGGTTCCCCCCTTGGTGGGCCTCAAGGCTCAGCCAGACCAACCCTCAGCTCTCCTTTCCAGCCCTGGCCGAGGCCAGGCCTGAGGAGGGCATGCCAAGGCCAGGCTCAGCTGAAGGGCCTTCAGGGATTAATTCACTTAATTCAGTTTCTATTCTCCAGTGTTCCTATAAGGTAGGAATTATTATTAGACATCTTTTACAGATACAGAAAGTTTTCATCACAGATGGTAGAAAAGGCATCCTGGACCTCAGGATAAGGCCTGGAGCTAGATTGGAGCCCAGCGCTGTCGGGGGACGCTCAGAAAAGCACCAACTTCATGCAAGGGGAATGGCTGACAGCAGACTTCTGACCCTGCTCCCCAGGCCCCCGACCTGAAGCCGCTGATGTGGCCGGCCTCCAAGGAGAGCCCAGTCAGGTCTCTGGACATGCAGAGGGAGGCCACAGAGGCAGAGTGCCAGGAATAAAACTGTGAAAGAGCTTTGCTGGAGAATGTCGGGGGCATGTCCTTTCCCTCTGCTTGCAGGGGAGGGAGGGAAGGGGGAAGGCAAAGGAGAGCAAAGTGTAAAATGTTTTGGGACCAGGCAGGCAGAAATGCTGGTTAAAATACACACACACACACACACACACACACACACACAAGCCCCTCACCCTGCTTCCAAGGGATAGAGCACTGGAAGATCAAGGCACACCATACCAGGCTAAAACAGGCTCCTTTTTTATTTGGATCTCAAGGACAGCTACCAGTCCTGAGGTTAGTATTATCCCCAAATCCCACCCTGGAAAAATGAGCAAACCCTCAGCTTTCCCCTCAGCCCCCATCCCTGGCTTACCTCTCAGCCCCCCAAACCTGGCTTTAACGTGGCTTCTGCTTCCCCCGCCAGCCGAGACTCTAGGGCAGCCCTGGCAGAAACACCCGCGTGGCCCCAAATCACAACATCTACTTCCCAGCCCATCTGCTGGGCCCTTCTCTGCCTGTGAGCCCTCTCCAGGTTCCTCACCCAGTGCCCCCAGCACCCTCTCAACCCTCCCCCTCCTGCCCTTGATCCTGACCCTGGAAGGTCACAGGGAAGTCTGCCAACTGTAGACCTCTCCTCCCTAAAGCGGAAATACTCACTTAAAAATAAGCCATAAATTCTCACCATCAGACACATTCTGGATATAATTAGATCAGTCCAAAGGCCAGGGTGCTTGAAAACCTGAGCATTGCTCAGAAGACAGGCAGACCTTTGGAGTTGACAGACCTCCAAACTCAGTACCTCCACATGTAGCATCAGCAGCATTATTTCTAAAGCAAAACCTCTGTCACTTCTAGTACCAAGAGACGTCCTGCTAATAAACAAGGTGTGCACAAACAAGCAAAAACGTTTTTCAAAGGGGGTAAAAGTGTAAAGGAGAAATTCCCATAAATGTTTCATTGGCCACCAAGGTTTTAATGACCTTGACTATCAAGACAAATATTTCAAAGTTCATAGTCTGCTCTCGCTGCCATAACAAAGTCTTACAGACTGGGGGGTTGGGGGTGGTTAAAGCAACAGGCATTTATTTTTTCCAAGTTCTAGGGGGTAGAAGTCTGAAGTCAAGGTGTCAGAGGGCTGACTTCTTCCAAGGCCTCTCTCTAGCTTGTAGATGGTGCCTCCCCTCCATGTCTTCACATGGTGGTGCCTTCATGCCTGTGTCCTAATGTTCTCTTATAAGGACACCAGTCACACTAGATCAGAACCCATTCGAGTGACTTGATTTAACTTCCTGACTTTTTTAAAGACCCTGTCTCCAAACAGTCTCTGATGTGCTATGGGGGAGGGGGCTAGGGCTCGGACATATGTATTCTGGGAAAACACCATTCAGCTCATGACAGCACCTTCATGATTAGCAAACAGCAATTCTTAAAGGGGAGCATTTGGTGTGTAACAGTCATATCTGGATCTACAAAAGGCTTTTTTTTTTTTTTTCTTCAGTAAAATCTCAAAACAGCCCCATCATCAACAGGCCCTGCAAGGTGCAGCTCAATTCCAGGGCTGCCCAGCACCCCAACTGGAAGAACAGTTACTAGTCAGTGAGAAGCTCAGGACTGGGAGGCCAGCTCTGCTTCGAGGGTGCCGATGACCAAGTACAGCCCCTCCAACTGACAGCAGCAGGGACGTCTCCGCTCATAGAAACCAGGAATCAACTGCACGCCTGTAAGGTGGGGTCAGTTTGGGTTTCCGCCTTTCACTGGAGTACCTTACTGGATTCACCTAAAACCAGGCGTGTCTTGTGCAACCATTAGACTGTCATCCTCATCTGTGGTCAGCAGTGTCGCCTGGAGAGCTCTAGCAGAACCTGACACTCCCATTTCCTTAATGCCATTACGTTAAACCGCATTACTAACATACACGAGTCACGATTTTAGGGTTGAAACCCTCTTGTTGTTTCTTTTTCTTTCTTTTAAACGGAGCTCTAGAAACAAGGATATGAAGACTGCCCTACAAAGGTGTGTCTTCTTCAGACCTGAAGAAGATGATGTCCGTTTCCCTGGTGGTAGTAAGACACCCAGATAAATGAAAGCAATATTCTGTCCTGCGTGGTATCCTCACTAGCAGTTATTAGAAGGAGCATCCCCGCAGGCCAGTGGGAACAGCGGCTGCAGTCTTGGGTCATGCTGGGGTCTTAAAGAATGACTCCTTCATCTTTGCAGGGAAGGAAAAGACATGCCAGGCACCTGCCTTCCTGGAACAGGATGCTTTCTTCACTTGCCCAGCAAAGTGTATGCAGCCCTGCTGGTCACTTACTGGAAGTATCCAAGCTCCAAGGGCCTTGTCTCACTCTGCATTGGCCCCAGCCAGCCCCTTCCTTAAATCTCCAGATCAAAGACTAGGATCTTTTCCCAACAGAGATACCCCCGTGGCCTGTAGGACAGAGCCTCACTGGGGCAGGGAAAAAAAGGAGCTTAGAAATTTCCACTGAACAAACTCAAGCATGAATGAAGCATACTTTTTGAAATGTATCACAAATACACACACGTATGTACTCATACATGCGTGTGTATGTATACTCATATGTATGTATGATACATGATGTATATTACCATATGTACATATGATACACATATTTCCATATGATAATGTAGACGACTTCCCCATAAACCAGGGAATCCTGCTCCAAGGAGACCAGGGACAACACAAGAATCACGTGCTCTGGCTTCTCAGACAGGCCACTCTGCCGAGGACCAGACGCACACACAGCCCCGCCCTGAGAAACACTTCAGCTGTTACTGGTTGATCAGATAAAAGCATGCAGGACTGTTCCATTACCTCTACCAGCTTTCCCTTTGGAAACGGGGTGGGGAGTATGAGTGGTGAAATAAAGAGAAAAGGACAAAAGTAACAGAGAAGTGAGACATCAAGGCTGGGAGAGATGTCATGATTCCCCAAGAGATCCCCGGGCATCATTTGGATTACCATTCCTAGAAACAAATTCAGGGCACGTCACTTTCCAGTCTTCTGTCTGTCGTGGCTTCCACCTACAGGTTATTAATACACACCATGAAGAAACCATACACCACGCATGACAGCCAAGTATGATCTCCCAGTGGAATAAAGCGCTTTACAGAGCAAAAATGGAGGCAGTGACCCTTCTATCTCCCAGCTCCTGTACACTTAATTAATTCCATGTTCGTGATTCCAGCATGAATAAATTTTCAAAGCGTATGTCTGCTTTTAAATCTATGCTGACCTTGTATGGAATGCACAAATGTTTCTCCTAACACAAAACTAAAAAAACAAAAAAACTGGGGATCACTCTGGGTACCGTAATTAATATTCCTTATTCATGAAATAGCTTTGTTTGAAATTATATGATTCAATCAGAAAGTCATTTTCTTTCCAAGTTTGCTGGGCTTCCTATATGAATACAAATCACAGTGACAAAGACACAACATAAGGACTGAAAATGCACTGCTCACTCCTTATATGTTTCAACTTGCTCCCGATAAAGCAGCAAGCGGCAGCTCAGAGACTCAGAATATGCTGGATATTTTTATTCTAATTTTCTTAAGACCATCTACCGTCGTGAAAATACAGCAGAGACTCATGATGGAGACTTTTCAGAGGAAATTACCATCAAGCACTGTCCTGTGGAAAGGAAAGAGAAGGGAAGGTCCTCAGAAAGCCCCAGGGGTTAAGATGAGAGTACATCACCTTCAGGACTGGCCGGGGGCATGACTGACTACCAATAATACCCAGCTCCTGTCACTTGTTATTTGTCACTGTCCTGAGATCACTTCCTCTCTGCTAAACCCATGCATGGAGGCCCAAGGATGACCTTCAGTTGGGTGAACCACTCTTTATTCCGGTCTCCACACTGGGACAGTGACGTATCTATTAAAATCCTTCTTCTCATCACATCAGCAGCAGTGTACGTGATGTGGTTTATGGTGTTCCTTTTCAATCGTCATGTATTAAAATATTCAATTGGAAAATCTGTTTCCTTCATCTTACCATGTAGCTACACAGTTAAGCAACCCCAGCTGTCCAGGAAATGCCACCACAATGATCACATTATTGGGCAGAGAAGAATCATTTGGGGCTCCTGTCAACCATTTCATATGCTACACACAGAGGCCCAGGGAAGAAGCAGCAGCAGCAGAAGGTACAAGAGCTCACATGACATTAAATATACGTTATGAATAAAAGCCACCCTCGCAGTCCAGACTGAAATTTCGCAGCTAGAGAACATGGATTCTACCCTCCTCCCAGTAACTGTTAGGACTTCTCTTCGATCTTGCTTTGTATTTTCTAATTTGACTTGTGTTGTTGAGGCACCCGTGGTGGCTCAATCAGTTAGGTGTCTGACTCTTGGTCTCAGCCTAGGTCTCGATCTTAGGGGTCATGAGTTCGAGCCCCACCCTGGGCTCCATGATAAAAATTAAAAAAGAAAACTGGCTTACATTGTTTTTTACAAGGAAGGTTATTTTTAATTTTTAAACTTGTTTTGCTCATGGTGACCACCTTTCAAATCCTTAGAAAGTTTCTCCTTTACTACTGAATCCATCCAATAACACGCAAAGTTGGAACGGATCACATAGAAGAAACCAGTGAATCTATACTCCTCTTCCTTAAGTAACAAAGCAAGAGGGTGACCCATGCAGCAGCTGGGTCCAATTTCCTTCTTGCAGAGGAGGGAAGGGCTTCAAGAGGTCAAGGAGTTGCCCAGGGCCGGAGAGCTAGTACGTGGACAGTGAGGGAAGCGGACCGAGGCTCTGCTGCTCCTCGGTACTGTGCTGCCATCCCACACCTGTTATAGGTAGAGGAATTGGGGTCTTTCCTGCTCTGATTCATCCCCAGTGTTCCATGAGATCTATGAAATGATCTCATTTCTATGAGATCTATGAGATCTATGAAATGACCTGGGGATCTCTGGCATTGCCGTGCGTGCCCCTCCCCCAACCCCAAGTAGAGCACTGTTCCCTTCAGTTGTGATCAGTGTTGTCACCCCAGAGAAACCTGACCAGATCATTTGCTGACGTCAGTTCCTCAGGGTTGGGTGAGAGTAGGAGACAGGGGGTCTCAGGGACACAGCGACTCAGGGGAGGGCCTGAGACTGGGAAGCAGAACCTCAGCCTGGGGTAGACAGAGGCTGGAGCATGACCAGATGGCCTGGGTGGTGTCCTTGATAACCGTGGAAGCAGGGCCCAGCCACAGGGGTCAGGTGTGCTGTTCCCAAGGGGGCAAGCTTGTAGCGCGTCTATCTGGGAACTCACCAAGACCCTTTCCTCTGCCATCCAGAAAGCAGGTCAGCGAGTCTCTTGCCCAGTCAAGGTGTGAAGGTCAACTGACTGCCTTCAGTACCGGGTACAGTCAGCATCACTCTGTATCTCTTTCCCAATTAAATAACTATTAAAAAACAAGTTCAAAAAACAAACATGGGGGGCACCTAGGTGGCTCAGTGGGTTAAAGCCTCTACCTTCAGCTCAGGTCATGGTCCCAGGGTCCTGGGATCGAGCCCCGCATCGGGCTCTCTGCTCAGCAGTGAGCCTGCTTCCTCCTCTCTCTCTGCCTGCCTCTCTGCCTATCTGTGATCTCTGTCTAATAAATAAATAAAATCTTAAAAAAAAAACAAAACATGGCATGCTAAACCTTAATCATTTCATCCTAGAAGACACCTGGTGTGATGTAAGACTGATTTTCATCAAAATAAGACATTTTCAGAAACAGTATCTTGCCTTTAAACACCCGCCCATCCCTGTAGGCTGTTTTATATCCTCTCTGGAACAAGACAGGGTAAAAATATAAACTGCCCCATCAATCACTGTGAAAATCTCTATTTATTTAGCCTGGATTCCTAGAAGCATAATTCCCAGGTCATGGTTTAGGAACCTTCTGCTGATTCAACATTTCCAAACTGCTTTCTAGAAAAGGTAAATGATTTCAGCTCCATCACTGGGAGGGTGGGGGGTTCAATGCTTCCAACCCCTGCACCCTTGCCCACCAACACACAAGCGTCTTCTGGTAACAGCCCATCTGATGCCCACAATAAGACCATAGAAATGGGTGTTTCTATGTTATTGTCATCAGTGATTTTAATGTTTGCTTATTTGCTCAAATAACAACATCTTATATTAGCTGGGTTTTGTGCATTCCATTCATCTGTAACATTCACTGCAAATATGTTGTCCTTAATTTGTCAAAATGGGGATCAGAGTCCATCAAAAAGAAAAAAAATTTAAGAATATTGCTGATATGAAGGACTGGGGCACAGTATCCTCAGCAGTAGCAAATCTCTCTCCTGTTGGCATTACCCATCCAGTGGTTTCCATCTTGTGTTGGCTGGGGCACATGCTAGAATAAAGTTTTTCTAGACTTTTAGATGCAGGTGAAGCTAAGCTCACAGATTTGCAATTTGTAGAAACCATGCTTTTTTCTACTTTGAAAATTGGTACTTGTTTTCACATTGAGTTTTCCATGTGCTATTTGCCAGGTGTTCCTCAAAGCAGCAGGGTGGAGGGGTGGAGGGTGATCGCACGTGCAAGAACCCCCAGGACCTCAGAAGGCACCACTGCGTGCTTCAGTATGAGTGTGCAGAGTTTACATTCTTTCTCCTCTGGTGCATCACCAGTGCCTGGAGCTGCCACGGAGAACAGCTAACCTGGGATGGATGGATGGATGGGCCAGCCAATGGGACATGGGGAAAGACGGGAAAGAGCAGGAGAGGCATGGTAGAGGGGAGGGGATGAGTGAATGAATGAACCCACAAATCCACCCAGCTCCCAGGGTAGCAAGGAACTCCCTCCCAATGTCTTCACTCCCCCAAGATCTGAGGCTTATTTTCAGCTTTTTCATCCAAAGATCATGCTCCAATCAAAAAGACATTTTTCTGATTGCCTACCACCACAGTCATCCAGTTTGATTTACTGAATTCTGTTGCTTCAGAAACTCCATAAATTAACCCAAGCTCAAAATTAAAAAGCCACTACTTTGATATAAGAGGCACTCCCGAATAAATAACAAGAGAAGCTAGTCCATGATCTAATGGAAGGGCTGAAGTATTTCTAATTGATTTCCTTTTCATCAACTCATGATGCCTAGTGACACATGATGCATTGCATGGTACCCTCTGAAATCATGGAACTTCTAAGCAGTGTTCCTTGGCATGTGGTCCCCAGACCAGGAACATCTGCAAATACAGGGCACCAATGTTAGAAATGCAGAGTCCTGGGGGCCTGGGTGGTTCAGTTGGTTGAGTATCCAACTGTTGGGTTCTGGCTCACATCACCATGTCAGGATCCAAAGATCAAGCCCCACATCAGACTCTGAGCTCAGAGGGGAGTCTGCTTGAAGATTCTCTCCCTCTGCCCCTCCCCCCACTCTTGTGCAAAGGCACTCTCTCTTTTGCTCAAATAAATAAATCTTTAGAAAAACTTTCTAAAAAGAAATTCAGAGTCTTGGGCCCCACCCCAGACTCCCTGAATCAGAATCTCTGAGGGCAGGATCCAGGAATCTGCTTCAAAAAGCCTCCCCCAGATCCCTCTCATGTATCTCTACACAAGTGTGCAAAAGCACCACACTAGGGCACAGAGTATTGATATCTTTTCCGACATTTCAGACGTAACAGATTACATTTTAGATAAACAATTGACTCAAATGTCTTAAAACGACTGATTTAGTAAAAAGCCAAATGTTCTCTGTTCCCCACCCGCCCTCCCTCATTTCCCTCATTTCTGGAAGAATGGCACACTATTTAAAGGATCATTAAAATAACACGTTTTAAAAAGACATATAAAAGTGTGAGAGGCTTTTAAAGTGTGACAAAGTCAAGGATGGAATAATGGAAAAATTAGAACCTTGGAAGCAGAAACAGAACTGCACCCAAAAGGTCACTGAGACTTAGTTTGTCATAGAAAAATAAAACTTCTCTGTTAGACTCACTCTCCAGTTTAGGAAAAACTGACATTCCTCTATGCCCCACCAAGTCCTCCAGGAGCTCTCTGGCCAGTGACTACACTTATCTCCTCCGGGGTAGGGGGCCACCTCCTCCAGGGAGCCCTCTGCCCATCTCCCTAAACAACAACACAACTAAATTCCAATACATAACCAGCACAGGGGTTTTAGGTAAACCTCCTAAAATGTTTCACTACTCTCTTTTGGGACTTTCACAAAAGGCACACTGTCCCGTGTCCTCTAAGACCTCATCAGAGGAGCCACTGCACTGACCTAGTGTCAGCAGGGCGACTAGGGCTGGGACCAACAGTAACACTAGGAAAGTCAATGCAGGTCAGGCGCTCAGAGCAGCTCGGGCCCATGCCTATTACACCCACTGGCATTTGGCCCCCAGCACCTTACAGAGTGGGTACCTCTACCCTCCAACTTTTTCAGACAACCGGCTAGAGGCTTAGAAGAAGTCACTCAAGTTGCACAGTGAAGCAGGAGGGAGGGACAGGAATCTGAACTCAGGTCAGACTGGCTGCAAACCCCTGGCTCCTGATGGAGGCAATGGAAAACACGAACGAAGAGGGAAGGAGGAGGCTACAGGCACAGGCCAGCACGTCCCTCCCCGACCTCAGCTTCTCAGGCTGTGGCTGAGTTCACAATGCAAATGGAAAACCCTCTTTCCCAGGGAGGAACTGTGCCACCAGGGGAGGGAGAGGGAACCACACCCACTGAGCTTGCAGCATTACTTAAGGCACTTTAATTCAGGCAAGTTTCAAACCATCCCCCGGAGACTCTCCATAGGTCCTGCCTCTGTGCATCTCCCTGTGAAGAGGGACAGGGCCGCCCCGATGGCCCATTCCTGGGCGATGCTGGGACGGGGGACACTAGCAGTTTCAGGACTCACCCTAGACAAAAAACAGAGAAAAAAAACGAAAGAAAACAATCTGAAGATCACTGCCCTGGGATAGGGGCCTGCAGAGCAGGTGGAGAGGCGGGCAGCTGGGGGTGACCCAGAAGTCGCAGGAAGACAGAAGACACCATGGACACATGGCCAAAGCCTCCCCCATACTGGCCCACGACCGTATGGGATTTTCAAAGAATAATGTGGGAGCAGTTGTCCTCAAGATAAGAAGTCATCCGGGTCAATCTCAGTTACCCTGGCACTCCTGAACTTTTTTGATCATACTGGGTGGGGGGCATTAACTCAATGGCAACTCAATCTGCTCTAATCCAGACTGAGGGGGCCTGGGGGGCAGGGAGATGCCAGCCGCCCACTGCCACACTGTCAGGTCCTGGATCACAAAACAACGATGAGATCAGACAGAGCCCTGGCAGAACTTCATTCCAGATGTAAGAGTCCACTCCACGAACAGCAGGATCTCTTTCGCAGACTGCTACGACGGGATTCCTCCACCAAGGAGCTCCATCAAGCAGGTTCAGAGGCCTCCCGTGACAGGGGACACATCCCCACCACTCAGGTGGCCTCAGGTAGGTGTTTGCTCGCTGCTCGGCAAGTCACTTAGACACTTTAATGGCAGACAGACTGCGATGGGTTGTCAAGGTGATAATATTCTCATCTGCATGCAGTTGTGACCAAACCATCAGCCAGCGCCTCAAAATGCAAACACACTTCTACCCTTCATGTGGCCGGGTGACTCGCACCACGCAGACACCGGCCCTGGGCTGACACCGTCCAGGACAGACTCATGCCCACGGCTCCTCGTGTGTTGGCTGAATCTTTCTCGCTGAGCATCTCATCTCAGCACAGTTTTGTGAGCCTGCCTCTTATTTTACGCACAGCTCACGGTATTTGCTTTTAACGCTACCGTGCAGGGCTGGCGGCAGTGCGCCCACCTCAGATGGGGAGCCCCGCCCCAGCCAGCGGCACCACCCACACATCAGTCTGCTCTGCCAAAGTCCCTCTGCGAAGACAGAACAATGACACACTATCAAGAAAGTATCCATCCCAAACCTCAATCGACAGGTCCTGCAGCATCGATGGGTGCGACAGCACACGGCAGGACCTCGCCAACCCAGTCTGCCAAGCTGTATTCCGGGTCATGGGTCAAACCCCAGAGCCCCTTCAGCCAACCTCTTTGAGACTGCCTTGTGCGCTGGGGGCCTGACCCAGCTTTGCCTCATGCTCATTCATGGACAGCTGAATAACTCCCTCCCAGGGGAGAGACGACTGCTGATCCCCAGCTCAGGGGGTTCAGGCTCTGTGAGCAGCCCACGAATTCCAGAGCAGAGAATGATCATGAGTTCCCCTCCCATAACCAGGGGCGCTCTGTGCCTGCAGGGCGTAGACTCCTTGGAGCCACCTGAGTAAGCACCAGCATATCCAAGAGAGGAACATCAACAGCCAACGCTCAGAAGTCCCCAGGGGCACAAACACACACACATCCATGAGCATGCCACATGACTGTGCAAGGGAAAGAGAACGCACTGGCCGAGTGCTGTGTCCTCGTCTCGCTCCTACTCGATATTATCTCATCCGGAAGAAATCTAACTGGGCTCCAGGATTTCTGCTCCCAGCCTCTCATCTTGCCTCCAAGGATTCCCTCCAGTCCTCCCCAACCACCTGCAGTGGAAGCAACTCAAAGAGCCCCGGGACGCCTGCAAGACCCACTCCACATGGCTTAACAGGCTCCCCATTTCCAGAACACGAACCCTGCTCTGCAGCCGGCACCTCCACGTCATGGCCAGGGAGCCGCCTCCCTGCCCTTTCCAGACCTCCTGTAGCACAGACACAAAACCAGGCAGCACACCCTGGGGCTCTGTCCTCTGCTTGCTCTGATTAGATGATGGGTTCTCCCTCGGGGGAGGGTCACAGGGCAGAAGGGCCAAATGCGCAGCTGGCTCCGATACCGGGGACCCTACTCGAGAGACAGTATGGGTGGGGAGAGAAGCCGGATTTGCCAAAGTCTACATCTAAGATATGCTTCAATGGTGTGCTTCTCACTTTCTGGCTTCCTGTCCAAAGTCAGGGAAATAGGATTGTGCTCAGACGGATCCACATGATGACCTGATCTCCTGGGGCCCCTGCAGATGGAGACAGTCGATTCCCAGCGCACCCCCAGGGAAGATGTTTTGGGTCATACTCGGTAACCCCAAACAGGTAGATTTCCTTTACAGCACACACAGAGTTAGCTTCTTCCATTTCTTCCATGTCACGATGGTCACTCTTCCCTGAATTAAAAGACAATCCAGAGAAAATCACGAATGTCCTCTATACTTTCCAAGACCCCGTGTGTTCATGGGCATCCTCTCCCCGGGCCTCAGTTGCCCTACAGCTGGAAGGCACAGGAAGAAGATGGTTACTGAGATCGCTCCCCAGCCCTCCTGAGGGAATCTGCTGCAAAGCCAAACTGATACCCGACTCACATTTTCTTCCTTCTAAAAGCAAGAATTATGTCTGTGCTTCCTCATAAACACAGCTCTCCACTGCCATGCGACTTCTGAAGCCAAAGGAACAATGATTCACCTCCCAGTGAATCAGCTGAGCAGAGGCCCAGGTTCTCCTGCCCTCACCGGCCGGCCTGCCTTAGGACAGCTGGCCTCTGGGGATGCCTTTGCCAGCAGCTGCTGGGACACATGGAGGGCGGGGAGGGCAAGTTCAAGCACGACCATGCACCGAATTCCTGGAAAAACCAAGGCTCGAATCTCGAAACAGATGCCTCCGGGGTGTGCCAAGGCTCTCCTGGAGAACCCCAGGGACGGTCCCTCCAGAGAAACGCAGAAGGGGCTTCTGATCTCGAAGCCAGGCTTTCCCTCCTCGGCCAGAATCTCTTCCGTGATGCCAGCGGTCACAGCCCCGGGAAGGCGCATGCTTTGGAAAGGCCCCAGTCACATTTCCTTGTAAATCCTCCCCACCAAATGCCCCAGACCTCAGGAAAGAAAGAAACGCACACCTGGGAAAGAGACCCCACCGTAGCAAGCGGCCAGCAGGTCCTGGAATGGGAGTCCCTGGTGCTGGGATGACTGAGCTGGGCGGGGAGACGCGTACCTCAGACACGGGTGCTCTGGGACCCTCTGGGAAGCAATGTGGAAACACAGGGCAGTGGATGATGGCAGAAACAGCCAGTCAGTAGTGAGCAACCCACTGCTCATGGAAAGGAAGGGAAGACAAAAACGCAGGCAGAAGCAAGGCAGAGAGGACCCTGGGCCACCACGGAGATGCTGAGCCTGAAGGCTAAGTTGCCCAGAAGAACACGCTAGCCATTGTTTCTAAGCAGCATTACAGGAGCCATCTCTGCACCCAGATCCAGGTCAGAGCAGGATGTGGGGAAAGGAAGAAAGGAACACAGGTAAACTGTGAGACTGGTGAGGTAAGACTGGGCGGGGGTGGGGGATCTTCTTTACTGATTCCTTCCTACATGGTGGTAATGTTGTAGCAAAGCTGTTTGTGGAATAAAATGTGTATTTTTTACACGGAGAAGACGATGTCCCTCAAAGGCTGAGTGAGAAAAGTAAAGGCTCTGGACAGACAGAGGACAAGCAGTTCTCTGAGAGATGCCACCCGGCCGGCAGTCCCATGGGGAGGAAAGGAGCCCCACGACACACCCGGAGAAACGCTGACACAGCAGCTCAGCACCTCGACTTCCTGACGTTTCCCACATGCTGCTGGAAGGAAAAGGAAGGCATTCTGTGCACGCACACGCACGTACATGCACACGCGCACAAACACACGCCAGCACACACACACGCAGGATTTCTTGTCTAATTTTAAGTTTCCCTAAAATACAACCACGGCACATTAAAAAAAATGCACATTTTGGGGACATACCCATACTTATGTATAGTTTGACTTGTCTACATTTGAGGGTAAGATTAGAGACTATTTTTTAAAGTTCAGAAGTGCCATGATACATTGTTTCGGGTAATGTGCAGGTCGGCCCCACTGCATTTCTGTAATTGGCTGGTGGGCAAGGACATATGCTCTGGCTGATTTATGGGAAATACCTTCCAGTCTTAACCCGAATGAAACTCCCAGAGGGAAAAGCACTCTTGCAGGCCAGGCAACAGGCTCATCATTACGCAAAAGCCAGGCCCGAGACGGTGCGATCAGACCCAAGAACAAGCAGAGGTAGATGGGGAGGCTTCATCATCTGCCTTGACTCCCAGAAGAACAGCCCAGGACTTCTACCTCCTGTCTCCCAGCGCACCAAACTTCCGGCCAGTTCACCTTCCTTGGGAAAGGAAAGAATGCACCTCCCACCACTCCTTCTCAGGCCAGCTGACCAAAGGGTATGCCCCACAAGGTCTTTAGAATTTGTCCCCAAGCCATTCTCCAAAGGTGATAGGGGACAGACATGGTAGCTGGTACCAGAGCCTGCCAGTTCCTGGGTTCCTCTGCAGTCCTCCCCAATTAGACAGCTTAATTACAGACCCGCCCTGCTTATGGACTAGAGCCGCTGGCAGACGACGGGGGAAACACGGACTCCTTACTGGCCTCTAATTAGGCTAAGCCTGTCAGTCCACGGGTCGGGAAAATGGTACTTGGGAGTTTTATAATTTCTTTGCTTCTGGGCCCTGAGACGGTGACTTGCGATCTGGGAGGTAATGCCTGGTATATTCCTTTTCTGGAATGCCTGGGTAGGGCTGGCCTCTCCCGACCCTTGAACTTCTGGGGGAGGAATACCACCTTCCCTTCTGGCCTGGGGCCATGATGGCCATTAGGCACCATTTTTCCTTCTAAACTGCACAGTAAACCAGTCAGAATCCTGGGAGATGGGCCAGCTTGGACCAAACAGAAGGCAGGAAATGTAACAGATATCTTGGGCTCACACAGCACAGTGTCCATGTTTCACCTGGGAATCCAGCAGAGACAGCACGTCCCTGAGTGGCATGGCTGTCCAAAATCAGCCACCTCAGTCAGGGGGATGGCACCAGTGAGTGACGGTGTTGGCACACCTCGGGAGGGAAGAGAGGTAGGGCCTGTGAACGGAGAACCGGAAGTTCGTGGCCCTAGAGGCTGATGACCACATCCCACCGGGACACCAAACACCAGAGGAGATCCTCATGTCAAGGAAAATGGCAAGTGATTTTTGAGCAATCCTGGGTCCCTGAACCGCGCAAGGGACCCATCACAGCTACACAAATGCCAGTTTCCTGAAAGGGAAACTCTCTATTCCTGACATTACCAGGTCCTGAATATTTCAACACCTGACAAACGATCCAAAAAAAAAAGTCCTAGAATAGTTTAACCTGCCCTGAAAGCGGTTTCGTTTTGTTCTGTTATCTCCCCACAGCTCTGACCAGCAGCAATGAACAGCCCGGCAAAAGGGGTCAAACATGCTATTTTGGGCTTGAGAGACACAGCTGCACAACAGGCCCAGCTCTGTCATGCTCGGAAAGTAAGAGAGATTCTCTCGGGGTACTCCTCAAACGGCACACACCTCCTATCTGCCCAGACACACGGACAGCTGAACCAGTGAAGGCTGGGGAGCACTGCATGGATGGAGGCACACCCCACCGCACATGAGGTCATCCCACCAGGCTGCCACATCTGCCCTGGGGCCTCAGCCTCACCACCCAGCGGTTGCTGAGCAACAGGTCCAGCCGGGAAACAAATTCCTCCCTCCGCCTCCTCGTCCCCTGCCCACCCTGGAAACTCTGGGATTCCCCCCTGCCCACCCTAGAAACTCTGGGATTCCCCGGGGCTCCATCTAAGGCCCACTTCTCAGGCTACACAATCCTCCTGGATGAGTTCATCCACCCCCAAGGCCTGCCCCAGTCCCTAGATAACCTCAGAATGCTCCTGTTCAGATCTGAGCCTTGGAGGGCCCCTGGCCAAACCGCCTTCTGCAACAACCCCACTCAGCCACCCCCACAGGCACTGCACACTCAACAGTGGCAAGGCCAAAGCAGAACACACCCCAGACCCACCCCCGAACCTGAGAGCCACCCAGGGTCACCCATCCAGCCCTGAGCCTCACTCCCAGCCCAAATCCTACCAACCACCATGGTCCCAGGCCAGGAGGGAAGGTGCTGTTCCTCCAACCTCCCTCTGATCTCTCCAGACTGACCCCTTTCTTTCACCTCCATGGCTCTTCGTAGGACAACGGTTTCCTAACAAGCTATTCTGCCCCACAGGGGACACTGGACTGGACTGCCTAGAGACATGTTTGGTTGTCACAACTGAGGAGGGAGGGGTTCCTGCTGGCCTCTGATGGGTCTGGAGGCCAGGGAGGCGGCCACACATCCCAACAAGACCCAGAACAGCCCCCTCAACAAAGAATTGTCCTGCTCAAAATGTCTATCTACCCAAGTCAAGAAACCCCTTTTTAGGCCAACATCATCCCTCTCTTGGATTATGAGCTTCCTGGCTGGTGTCCCCCTCCGGTCTCTCCTTCCCCGGCCTGTGCTCTACAGGGGAGCCAGGATCCACGTCTGACTCCATGACCCAGGCAATCACCAGGTTCTTCCAAGTCCGGAGAGCAAAGCAGATGACTTGCAAGCTCCCCATCATTGACAGCTACTATCAGTACTGTGCTCCTTTTCTCTTCCATCTTTTATCAGTGTGTGCATAGATTATTTTTTTTAATTTGTAATTTTTTAAACCAAATTGAGATAGTAATTAACCTACCATCTTATAATTCGTTTTCAAGTTAACAAAATGATGTTAGCATTTTCCCACATCATTCTGATGTTTATCTTTACATTCTTCACAATTTTTTTCTTGGGGCACGCTCCAGTTTTCTTCTCAGTTGGAGCCAATGTTTATGAGACACCTACCACGTGCAGGGCATCAGACCAGACTAAGAGAGGACCCTCCAGGAGCTTCCATTCCTGGAGCCACAACCGTGACAATGTCACACTCACCTGCCAAGGTCGCAACATCTTGGGGCTGAACATGGTCATCTAGCCTAACTTCCTGTTTTACAGCCAAGGACATCTGGCCCAGGGAAGCAGGAGGGACACAGCCAGGCCATAGGGCCGGCGTGTGACACCACCAGCTGCATCTGTACTTCCTGGCCACACCTCTGGAACATGGCATTACTTCACCTTCCCAGCTGGAAAGGTCTGAAAATGCTGCCTGCTGGCCCAGAGAACCTGGCTTCCCGTTCCTTCAAAACATAGTTACATTCTGAGAGACCAGGAGGTGCTGGGCACCTGCCAACCCTATCAGGCAGGTCTAACCCTCAGTGTACAGATAAAGAAACAGAGGTCAAGGACAACTGCCAAACAATATGGGCACACAGTAAGTCAGGCGGTGTTTTAGTTCCCAGCCCCAACCTGATAGCGGAAGCCACAGAAATCTCTGGTCTAAGAGTCCTGGAAGCTGGAAGTCCCAGACCAAGGTGTGGGCAGGGTCAGTTCCTTCTGAAGCTGCAAGGGTGACTCTGGTGGCCTGCTGGCCATCTTTGGGGTTCCTCGGCCTTCATCATCACATGGTGTTCTCCCGGGGGCAGGTCTGCCTCCAAATTAGGACCCACCCAACTCCAATATAACCTCATCTCAACTAACGATATCTGCAACGGAGCCTCTTCCACAAAAGATCACATTCTGAGGCTGTGGGGGTCAGGACTTCAGCACATGGATTCCACGGGAACACAAATCAGTCCATCACAAGTAGTATGACAAGGATTTGGTGAGGCTGACTCACCGCTAAGCCAACAGAGTTCTGGGATTCTGATGTTGGAGGGTCCCACAGGCTAGAAGAGGGGGCGCTTGGGCCTCCAGAAGGGGAAAGTCTGAACATGCCTCTTGGTTCTGCACAAGTCCTCTTACATCCCCAACATTTACCCAGAGGGCTCACCACTGCCCATCCACTGCCCTTCCCAGAGCCATGACCATGTCCACAATCAACGAGCTTTCCCTTCCTCTTCCTTCTCTGAGTCCAGCGGACCCACAGCAACTCGGTGAGGAGTGTGTTTATCTTTTGGTAGTCACCGCCAAAGGCGCAGGGCACAGGACACTATCTTGTTCCCTGCATGAGGTCAAAGTCCTAGAAAGATGCCCACAAGACGCATTCACTGAAGGAAAGAAAACCACAGCTGAAGGGGATGGAGCCTTCAAGACCAGCCTCATTCCCCAGTATCCCATGGTCTGGAAGATGAGATTTTAAAGCATGGAAAAGGAAAAAAACTGTCCTACTCAGTACAACATCCTTCAACTGTCCCCACCTCACACAAGCCCATGTCCTCTAGGGCGGTGGCTCCATGGCACAGCTCTGGTGGAGGGAGGGGTGGAGTTGTGCAAAAGGCCCTGTGGACAACGCTGTGACTTGGACTAAAAAAGCCACTGATCTAGTTGATTCTTTCCAAAACTAAAATCAAAGTGCATCCCTTTCTTCGATCTTCTTGTCTCTCTGAGCCTTAAACCACCTTTGCCAAAGAATTTAAATAATCTCAGAAACGGGCATTTTCTAAACGACGGATGAGAGAATTAATTCATCCACCTTACAAACCTGAGGACTATCAAATATTCAGGGTAACCTGTTTTTCCAGGCATGTCTATAGGCAAATCCCACGAAGCAGAGAAAAGGAGAAATGGAAAGGATACCAGCAGCATGCTCCGGGAGCACAGCGCATTCATGGAAGTGTATCACTTCCTTCCTGAAATCACTTTGGGTAGGTATTCGGGTAGCTACTGTCCTTCCTTTCACAGACAAGGAGGCAGAGGCTCAGAAAGGTGTAACAACTCACTAATGCCACACAGCTGGGCTACGAGGTCAAGGCTCAAACTCTGGACACCGGTTACTTACACCTCAGGTGCCTCTTGACTGCCAGGTCCTGGGGGAGAAGGTTGCACAAGCTTCCCTGGCAGGGAACAAACATTCACACTTCCGAGGGCAAGCCGGTCCCTGAGCTGGGGAAGGGCCACAGAAAAATCCACACAGGTCTGAGATCACACAGCTGACCACCACTAGACCATTCAAATGGTCAGACAATTCCAACATTACCAAAGGATGACATTATTTTGACACATACAAAACCAGCATTCTATGCTTCAGCTGCACAAGTGAAAGTGGGAGTGTGCGGAAATCGAAGAGGAAAGCCTCACCATGAGTGGGCTCGCTGAGGAAGGGCTTGCTGACACTTGCAAACATACCAGAAAGATGCCCCGCATCCCCCCCCAACTCCGGAAGTTTCGGCCTTCCTCTGACCATCTGCAGTGTCACGGACACAGCTGGTCACAGCACAAGGTGGTGCAACTGATTAGGGATGGGACGAGGTCACAGCCTGAGATGCTCAATTTTGACACAAGACCAAACATTCTGATGGAACGTGTCCGGGCTCTGGTTCCCGTGGGAGGCCGAGAAGGCGCTGCTTCTGGAGAGATCAAGATGGCTGAGGATGCCCTGGGGGCCTTCCCAAAGCTGACACACACAGGGTCCACAATTACTATGGTGGTGGTATTGCTGCTGCTATGGTTAAAACTCCCAAGACGGGGGAGGGGAAATGGGACCCTACAGGACGGTGACCCTCTCCATGGGTCACCAGTGGAGCTGGCTTGGAGCAGTGTGCCTGTGCAAACTCAGGCACAGATTGGCAAACACAGACAATAAATATTACCAGTGCCAAAAAGAAGAAATTCGAGAGATCCACGATTGTGGGACAAGCCAGTGAAAAGCCCCACCATCTGTCTTAAAGCCACAGCTGCTGCCTTCCGTCAGCATCCAGCCCATGCTCAAGGGTTCCCCCTACTTGAGGATTCCGGAAACTCAGGGCACCAGGCTGCACCTCCGCATGGGGGTTGGGGGGGTGGGCTCCAGCAAAGCGACACTCGGGAGCCCCCCCCCCCCCGCAAGCTCTCCCACAGTGAGGGGCTAAGACGCCACAGCAGGCTCTGGTTTTGCAGGACACGGGGCTGTCCATCCTGCACAGGAAGGGCCAGCCAGGTCGGCCACTGCAGCCCTTTCCACTTTCCAGCCACCAAGCTCCTGCACCGAGTGCTAAGACAACCATCAGTCTCAAGAGGAACAGCAAGGTGACAGGGCACGTGTTATAAACCACACACCAATGTACCATCAGGCTCTGCCTGTGTGTCTCCCGACTGACCAGGAGTTGTTCCAACAGAGGAGAGAGGACAGAGCCTTGACCCCGCAGAGAGAAGCCCAAGGTGACAAGGAAGGTTCTCAACTGCAGGCACCTGCCCAATTCCAGCTCAGGAAACCAGCTGGGTGACATGTGGCCACCAGCCCCTGGGGTGTCCCTGGCCGGCCAGCACCCCACCCAGAGTTCTCATGGCTGCAGGAGGCATGAGGAGCAGAGGGAAGCCTGGGGGCTCCAGAGTCCCCAGGCCTCTGTCCTGACCATTCCTCCTCAGCCGCAGCATGGCCGGTAGGCGCCGGGGCAGCAGCCAGGCAGTCTCCCCAGAATGTGGCTCCAGAGGGAAGAGCCAGCATCCGAAAGCCACTGTGTTAATTCACCTGAAGACACTGACCTGCCAGGAGGCTTAGCTCTCGGGCTGGCGGGCAACACAGTCTCAGCCTGCATAGGAATTCGATGTGGCCCTCAACCATCAGCGACCGAGAACCCTCAACCATCAGCGACCGAGA
>ML099712.1:27682-72499 GCA_003697995.1 Taxidea taxus jeffersonii
TATGGTGACAGAGAATCCTCAATCATCAGCGACTGAGAACCCTCAACTATGACGACAGAGAACTCTCAACCATCAGTGGCTTCAGCAAGACCGAGAGTTATTTCTCCGTCATGTCTCCAGGGGGACTGTACCACATGGCTGGTGGCTCCAAAAGCCCAGACCTGTCTCCGTGCCAGTGTGACTGTCACTGTCAGGGTCCAGTATACACGCAGGCAACAGAGGGGAAAAAATGGGGGAGAGGGAATGGGGCAAAGGGACCCACCCACTCTTTTGTAATGAGATTTACCAAAGGCGGCCACGTAATAACTCTACCCGTACCAGCACGAGAGGCTTATTCTGGACGATCCAGCAGAGGACCAGTCCTGACAACAACCGACACCTCATTAGCATTTCCCATGTGCCACCTGCACATCCAAGCATTCGCCCATGCACCCCTGAACTTACACGACGACCACGTTTCGTAGATATGCCCTCCCCACCCCTGCTCCAGCAGAGGACACCAAGGGAGAGGTTGCATCACCTTACCAGGGCCCTGCAGACACCAGCACAGGGAGGCTGGCACTGGGGGGCTTACGGTTAAGCCGGGGAAGACAGCTGCCCCTCCTAGGAGGAAGAGGCACAGGGGACACGCGTCCCCAAGAGGGGTGCTCTGTGAGCCGGGCAGGGCACACCAGCCACGACCAAGACCCCATGGCTCACTCCTGGGGCACAGGCCCCCTCTTGACCAACAGTTCCCCTGGGGGGTGAACCTCCCCACCCTGGCTCCCCCTTCACCCAGCCTCAGTGTGGCTACTTCCCACAGCCTGGCCCATCCGCCATCCTTCCTCACGCCAGGCTCCATGCGTGGCTTCTCCCTTCACACCCTCAAGGAACCGTTCTGCAGCCCCAGGACCTGACAGCGCTGGCATCACCCAGCTGGCGGTTTACACGTTAGAGGGAAAACACTCAGAGGGTTTCCGTGTGTTTATCCGCAGGAGCAGTGAACCCTGAGGATGGGGCCGCCCTTCGGTGGACGGCTCCTCCAGTGTGGGGGGCGCCCCCCAGCTCGGCACTGCCAACACATTTGCATATGAAGGAGCAAGGCTGGAGGGCCCTGTCAAAATATTTTTTGACAGGCCAGAGACACGTTTTATGACACGATTCTCAGTTAGCAGGGAATGTGTTCACAATATGTTTCCGCAATCTGCCCGTCTCTCCACGGCGGGCTCTTTGTTTTGATCGGGCTGTGCACGGGCTGTCACTCTGTCACTCGGGCTCATCCATTATGCAGGCCCCGCACTGGGCTGGGGCGGCAGCGGACCACGGTCCCAGACGTCGGAGAAGGACGGACATGCAGGCAGGGGGCACAGCGTTGCCATGGCGGTGGCAAGAGAAGGTGGCCACGTGGAAGGAAGGACAAACACGCCCCCACCTCTGCCGGTGGGAGCCTAAATAAGGCCCCGCCAACACCGGACAAGCACCATTACTGGACCTGGGGACAGAGGAAGGCTGCACATCCCACTCACTCTCCGTCAACTTCCGACCACGCAGAGGATTGTTTGCTGGACCGCACAGCTCTGGACACTCAGGCTGCCGGGCTCCCAAATTCCCTCTCAAACACCAATCAATCAATCGAGAGAAATGTTTAGGAGAAATTTCACCAAAATATTAATAAGGATGTATGACAAGACTCTGAGTTTTCAAAGAAGTAACTTTTCTTTCAGTATGTTTTATTTGGCACAAAACCCTTCTATACCTCTCTATTTTAAAATTTTGCATTAATTTATTACGACGCTAATGGGACAAACGGGAACAATGAAATACTCCACATAAAGTGACAAAATGGTGAATGCTTCAGAAGATGATACCTTGACCAGTGGAGTATTGTTAACAATCCTCCCAGGGTCATTTTCTGCCTTTTATGATGTCCCTCGTGTCTGTTATCAGTGACGATCACCTCGCTGGACACTTGGTCCCCATGCCTAGAGAAACTCCCCCTGCATGTCTGTCCCATCCTCCTGCTCCTCCTGGTCTAGGAGGTCTGGCCATGGCCAAACTGGCCTTGCTCTCCTGGCTCCCCAAGTCAGGTCACACTGTACCTCACCTGAGAGCTGTTCCTCCAGTGCCTCTTTCCCTCCTTCCCTCGGACACCCTGCCCTTGAAGGCCTCTGGGCCGGTTCACCTGCAGGCGGATCCAGGAGTCCATGCATAGTACTCCCCCTTTCCACCCCTGCCGCGAGCCCCTGGGGCTGCTGCCCTGAGGTGCTTTCCTCCATCCACCCCAAAGAACTCACCCAGCTCAGACCGGGTCCTGACTCACTCACAAGGGTCTTGTGCGCCCCACTCCTCCAGACACATTCCTACCTCGTGCCAGGGGAGACTCACCCACAAGTCAGTGGGGGGGTGAGGCCACTGTCCTGAGCCATTCAAGGACAAGAGGTACCTCGCTGGCTCACCTCCTCCCTCTTCTCCAACAAGCATGCCATTCCTTTCCCAAGTTCACTACCGGTGACTCTCCTCTTCCTCTGCTGGAGGAGATTCCGGGGCCTAAGTTTCTAGTTCCAAACGCATCCTCATTTCCCTTTGGCCAGAGTTCAAAAAAAAAAAGTAACTTCAGGGACGCCTGGGTGGCTCAGTTGGTTAAGCGGCTGCCTTCGGCTCAGGTCATGATCCCAGCCTCCCAGGATCGAGTCCCACATCGGGCTCCTTGCTCAGCAGGGAGCCTGCTTCTCCCTCTGCCTCTGCCTGCCTCTCTGTCTGCCTGTGCTCGCTCTCTCTCTAACTAATGAGTAAATAAAATATTTTTTAAAAAATTTAAAAAGTAACTTCATGTATATAAGTAATAGGTGTTCACTAAGGAAAAATATATATATATATTTGATTTTAAAAAGTTAAAAAAGGGAAAAAAGACCCATAAAACCTACCATCACTACCACTCATAGTCTGGTATACGGCCTTCTTGATTTCTATATATGCACAAGGTGCTTTTAAAAAAGAATGGCAACGGGGTGCCTGGGTGGCTTAGCCCGGTAAGCGGCTGACTCACGGTTTCAGCTCAGGTCAGGGTCTTGGGGTTGTGAGATAAGCCCCGCGCCAGGCCCTGTGCTCAACAGGGAGTCTGCTTGAGAGTCTCTTCCTCTCCCTCTGTCCCTCCCCAGCACATGCACTCACTGTCTCTCTCTCTCTCTAAAATAAATAAAATCTTTAAAACAAACAAAAAAGAAAATGGTGGCACTCACCAAGTGTCAGACGCGACTCCACACGCCCTACCTGGGTCTCCCCTGCGGAGCCAGCAAACAAATCTCCAAGGGAGTGTGTGCACGCTGTACTCAGTGACTTCTGCCCACTGCACAAAGAAAGACACCTGCCCACACACATTTTCCCAAGTTTTCACTCTTACAAATGCAGCAACAGACGCCCGTGCTTTCTGCCGACCACTGTCTCAGCCAGTGTTCTGCTTTGCTGTAGCACCTCTCTCTGCGGAGAGCGTCTCAGTCAAACATGTGATCGTCTCTGAAACACGGGTCACAGGCTGCCCCAGGGCCTTCCAGATGGGCTGGCCAACACCTACACCTACCAACGGTGTGACCGTGTCTGAAGTTGTTTTATTTCAGTCTTCTGTTAGATACCACATGAAACCACAATCACAACAGCAAGTCCCAGGGAAACTAACCGCAATCATCCCGTCTTTGAAATCCCACTTTCTGCTTCTGGTCTAACACGTCACAGACAACCAGGTGTTTGGCAAGTTGTGTGAAGGAGGACTAAACACTCACATGCCCTGATTTACACAGTCAGTTCATAATTCCCTGATCAATGGACATTTTTAATAATTAAAATCTGGTGACTTGGAATTGCAAAAATAGCTATTCTATTGGGTTAATAACAGTGCCTTTTCCAAACACAGTTTTTGTCTCTCTTTCAGGCTTACGATTCCCCTTCTCCCAGATACACAGAGCCAGCCCTGACCCCAGGCACACGGGACGCCTGCAACTTTCCTCAAGCTGCCCCAGCCAGGCTCTACACCACCCCGGCACACAGGTTATCACACAATGCACCCTGTGCTCCCTGCTGAGAGAGAGGCACCTGTCCCAAAACCTGAGACCTGAGCTGTCTGGACAGTATCCCAACAGGCAGCCCAGGTCTGTGAGTTTTGCTGCTACATTCAGAGATCTCAAGCTGATGGAGGAAGAGAGTGGCACCCCAAGTCTCGACCCAGCACCTGGAGCAATTCTCAGAGCCCTCCCATCAAATATGCCCACAACAGTCAGGGGGGTTACAGCCTAATCTGCTGGGCAGGATGTGGGTCCCCCCTGGCAACTCTCAACACACCTACACAAGCAATCACAAGTCTAACACAGGAGTACACACACAGGCTTCACAGCACAAGCATACACAGCAAGTAAGTATTTTTAAATATGTAAAATAAAACTTTTAACTCCTTAAAGAAATATTTAGCTATGAAATAATTAAGGTTCTAAATGGAATACTCTATAGTGGGTAAAATTTAAAAAAAGAATATGCAATAACACAGTTTCATTCAAAGTGCAAAAGGGCGTCTTCAGCATGTTACGTCTGTAGGGTCTTATGTCCCATATGCACAGAATACCAGATGCTGTCTGAGGCCACACGCATCACAGTTTGAAGAGATGTGGATGGTAGGGACACAACCACCATCAACAGTGTGGCAGACCAGTGATGGCCCTTCCAATGTCTGTAACTTCAGAAACATAAACATACACCCTTTGCACATAAAGCAAAGATGGTAAAATCTGAAATCAGGGAAATACACAATAACACCCACCATGGCCTTCTCTCTGGATTTGATTATTTCAATCATTTAACACTTTTTTTCTTAAGATTTTATTTATTTGAGAGAGAGTGAGAGAGAGAGTGAGCATGTGTGCTGTGAGCACAAGCAGGGAGAGCAGCAGAGGCAGAGGGAGAAACAGGCTTCCTGCTGAGCAGAGAACCCAATGCAGGACTCGATCCCAGGATCCTGAGATCATGACCTGAACTGAAGGCAGATGCTTATTCCACTGAGCCACCCAGGCGCCCCTCATTTAACACTTTCAAAAATGACAACATGACATTGTCTGAACAGTGAAAAAGTTTCCTTTCAGCGAAGCCTCACTTGGGACGCAGGCTGCGGAGGGGGCTGGCCGTATTTCGGTGCTCTTCTGTTAGTAATTAGTGGTCAGAGACTACCCGAGGCCCTGCTTATGGACATACTCAGTGTGATCTAACTTACCCACGAGGCAGCTTGCACTGGAATCATCTTTAAAACGGAAACAAAATTTTCCTTTTGGGTACTATACCTTATTAAATATGACCTTTTGTCATATTACAAATACTAAGTGTTTCACAAATATTGAGAAACACTACAATACTAAAAAGAATTAAAAAAAAAAAACTGGCACAGGAAAGGAAAGAATGACCCAGGGTGTCAGAAAGCAGAGATGTGTCATTCATTCAGAGAAAATGTCTTGAGTTACTGGGGGCGGCAGGGGGAAAAAGCACAAAGTCAGAAAATAAACCCCAGATATATGGTTGGGAGGCATCCAGAAATGCAAGCTCATAGCCCTCCAACACCACATCCTAGCCTTCCATTTGTACACAGTCGTGCTGGGAGGCCCACGCGCACCAGCATGGGAGCCGGCAGCACATGAACAGGAGCACAAAGTGCACTGACCAAGGGGCAAGATCTTGACTCAGGACATCTACCCACACCTTGAAAGCCTGAAACAGCAACTTTCAATGCCACCATGTGCAGAACAAATGGAGTCTAATAACCCACCATTTCCAAATTAGTTCATGTTCTGTCCCCAAAACATATTTTGCTAATTTTTACACAGGTTGGCATGAAGCAAAGCAAATCTTGCTCCAGAGGCTGCCACCCAAAGATTTCTGGGTCGTGTACAGACCACTGAACAAGCATTCATCCCCAGAGCGGTCCTTCAGTGTGGACACACCGTTTCTGCAGCTCAGTGGAAGTTCCAACGGAAAGGAGAGACCTGCACACGTGAAAACATCAGAGCTGTGGTGGCCTGGAGAATACAGGGCAATCAACAGGAAAATGAGCACAGCCCTAGAATACACTCACATAGAATACACTCACATAACCAAAAGCATCAGTGCTCACACCCTATTCCCCCATCCTGTCCCTCCAGGTGGGGGGTGGGAGGTGCCAGGAGCATGAGTCCCAGCCCACCAAGACCTACACCCTCCCAGGTCCTATATCCCCTGACCAGCAGAACAGACTAAAAACATCACAGTTTACAGACTACAAGGACGGGCCAGTGTGCATAAGTGTGTAAGAGATGTGTGCATTTGCTGAAAGCTCACCATACAACAGGGGCTGGCCCATGTAAGTACTCAATAAACATTATGGTTCAAATGACTCATGAGACCTGTGTGAGTGGCTTGCTTCTGTCCTGGCCAGGGGTTCCTGGGGTTACAGGACTGGTTTTCAAAACTGACACTGACCGTAAGTCCATGAATCAGAGCAACTAGACTACTGGAGTTCAGTTAAAGAAAGCAGGGCAAGGACCAACTCTGTCCTCTCCTACAACTGTCTTCAGATCACACTCACCTGGCTTTGTAGCATGAGTCCAGGAACAAGGCGCATGGGGGCACACAGATGTGAGGAGAGGGCCCATCTCACGAGGCTCAGGGGCCCCTAGCGAAGGAGGATGCCACAGACCACTGGCTGGCCAGAAAGTACAAGAGATCCTTTATTAGCTCATGCTAGTGTCGAAACCACAGCCGATGCTCTAGAAAGCCAGCAAGAGGGCCGGGATGGCCTGCAGACACTGACCTTTCCAGAAAGCTCCTTTCTCAAGGCTGGGAAGAACATGAAAAGAATATCAGCTATTAACCAGGGCTCTTTTACTAAATCTTATTTTGTGCAGCAAAAAAACAAATCAAAACAAAACAAAAACAACAACACAACAACCACCAAGAATGTCTAATCATTTTGGATGGCCGTCTATGTGTGACCTATTCACCACCCACCAAGGGAAGGTGAAGGCATTCCAGGGTGGTAAACAGGATTTAATGCTGGACAGCAGCAGGCTCAACACTCGATAGGATGGGGTAGTTTATTTTTTTAAGATTTATTTGAGAGAGAGAGCATAAGCAGGGGCGGGGGAGAGGGAGGAGGGAGACTGAAGATGCCCCGCTGAGCAGGGTGCCCGACAGGGGACTCAATCCCAGGACCTGGAGATCATGACCTGAGCCGAAGGCTTAGCTGACCGAGCCATCCAGGCGCCCCAGGATATGTAGTTTAAAGTATGCTTCATCTGCTGCAAGAAAAGGGGCAGAGTCTGTAAGAGGCACCAGGGAATGTCCCCAGAGCGGACCACCATTCCTAGGGGTGGATGGGGCACCTGTGTAGCACCCTCCCCACCCACACAGCGCCAGCCATCCCTGGGGGTCCCAGCCGTGCTCCCTCCTCCTACACGGGGACAGCTCGGAAGGAACAGCTTCCATCTTCAGAAGCTTGGGCCACAAGCCCATGGCAAAGAGCAAGCACTCCACTTCCAAACACAGACACAGAGACCAGAGGGGTCACAGGCATGAAGTCAGAGATGCCTTGAAAGGCACAAAGAGCAAGGGGCCTTCCTCGGTTTCCAGGAAACCACACCAGAGACATGATGGATCCCTAAGGAGTTGATGGGCTCCCCAGATGCAGACATAAGACTCTGGGGCGCCCAAAGGCAGAATGGCAAGAAAGACTGCAGTGACGGTTTTCACTCGCTGCATACCTGGCACTGCTCTACGCACTCACGTCACTGATTCCCCGCTGTGATTCCTCCACTGTGAGAAGGAAGGACTAGAACATGCCTGTTTTACTGACAGAGGAACAAACTGAGGCACAAAGAAATTAAGCAACTTTCCAAAGTCACCCAGCCAATCAGGGAATACAGCTGAGATTCAAATGGGGCCCCTGGACTCCAGAACTCACAATGACCCCCACACCTCTTCACCTCTCCATCAGTAAAGAGGAGTACCAACAACTTGTCACCCATAAAGGTCGAAGAGCTACAGTTCAAGAATCACCTACCACCAGTGAGAAGACAGTGGAGAAAATGCAAGCTTCGTTCACCTGCACACCTATCAAACATGGATAAAACACCTGCTGGGGACTGGCCCTCACCTGGGGGCTGGGGCCACAGCCCTGCACAGCCCCGGCGGCCTCAGACTCCATGCAGCGAGCAGAGAAGGCAACGCCTGCAGCAGGAGGCTGGTGCTATGGTCCATGGAGAAACATGAGACAGGTGAGGGAGAAGGGCTGTGGCTGGGGCATTGGCCCTGAGGCTTCTCCAGTGAGCCCTGAGTAAAGCCTGAAAAAAGTGGGGGCTAAACCCCGAGAGTACTAGGTGGAGGTTGTCCAGTAAAAAGTAACAGTACACAACACTAACGGGCAGAAGAGTGACTCTGCGTGTTGGAGGAACAGCAGGACGACCAGCAAGGCCAAGAGCAGTAGACGGGGGCAGGGGAGCCAGAGGGCTGGGGATGGGGGCAGGAGAGCCAGAGGGCTATGTGGGCGCCTCGACTCCAGGAAGAGGTTCTGTTCAGAGGTGATCACTCCTGACTTGGATTCTGAGGGCCGTCTCCCCAACCCCCGGCTGCTATGTGAAGCCCAATGTCCGTGGGGGGGTGGGGGGGTAGGGGAAGCGGCCAGAAGGTGTAGCCAGGACCTGATGGGGCGACAATGCCATCCGGGGGCGGGACTCCAAAGGCGGGTTCCTGGAAGGTGAGGGATCTTGGTGTGAAGCGTGGCATGGCTTCAGACGGGGTGAAGGAGGTCTCCAGGCAGCTAAGGGCAGGCGCTGCAGAGGCACAAGAGGGCAGCACCCCTCAGGGAGCACGAATACAACATAGTTCTCCTGGACACATGTCACTAAAGGCAGCCAGGCCATATCAGAAGGGCCGGGCGGGTACCCCAGGTCAGGAAAACCAAGGCCCGCGCTCAGGGCACACATTCCGGACAGAGCCACACAAAGCGCAATATGGGACTCACCTGCGCCCAAACGCTGACCACGGACATGGGTTAAGGGTACACCAAGCAAGATGCCTAAGGACAAGTCCCTGTGCAGATGGCATCTGTCTCCTGTCGCTGCTGGAACATGCCATCACCAACCAGATGTCCTATCTCACACCCACAATCAGTTGTGCCTAAAATCACAGTGTCTGCAGGGTTGTGCACCTTCTGGAGGTTCTGGGGAGAAGCCATTTCCTTATCTTTTCCAACTTCCTGGGAAGAAGCTGATTCCTTGGCTCTTGGCTTTACCCTTCAGCCCAGCTTCTCCCCCACGTCACCTCCTGAGAACTCTGATGCTCAGGCCTTCCTCTTACAAAGTCCCTTGTGATGACACAGGACCCACCTGGCTAACCCAGGCTAATCTCCCATCCAAAGGGTCATTTCATCACGCCTGCAAAGTCCTTTTACCATGTAAGGTCACATATTCGCAGGGTTCGGGGATCAGGATGTGGACATCCTTGGGGGCCATTTTTCTACCATATTTGTATCCCCAGGTTTTGGGTTTTGGTTTTGTTTTGGTGACTAGTAAATGAAATTACACATGCCATTTAACCGCAGCCTGATAAAATGTACATATCACTATCTAGAGCTTAATAGTAATTAATAGACACTATCAAAATTAAGTCTTCCAATTTTAAACATTTACAGTATGTTGTCTAAATACAAGCTTAATGATGGATCTTTTTAATGAAAACAAAGGAAAAAATAATTAAAGCCCTTTTACTTCGTAAACCCTAACCTTGAAGCTTGTTAATTTGTGCCTCCACAATGATGTGAATCATGCCTCCAAATTTTTGCAGCAATGTAAAAATGGGTCTATAGGAAATTCAAAGTTAAAAAAGGAAAGGAGCTTCAGGGAGCCAATTAAGCTGGACAGATCGGGCGTAAATTGTAAGAACAGAGCAGGTAACCCACAACAATGTGTCGGCTCTCCAGAGTAGGGGTGGGACCCGCAAAAGCCAGTGCCCTGGATAATCACCCACAAAAACCTACTGAAAATTGTCAACCCCTGTGGATCAGTAACGATGACAAAGAAATCCTCAGTATCCTATCAATCTGGAGCTCTGGGTCCCAACCAGAACACAGTCAAAAGCCACAGATACTAATACATACAATGGGTTTACAAATCGAAACTGCAGTAACAAAAAAAAAACAAAAAACAAAACAAAACAAAACAGGTAGGGGCAAAACCTGCAGGCACCCTGAAGACTGAATTCATACAACCCGTCAAAATGCATACATGCAATCAAAACTGTGAGCCTTCCGAATGCTGGTTTTCTCAAAGTTAGACAAGTCACATGTGCTGGATGCTCCATGAAATGTTAGTTACTTAACCCAGGGAGCGGGACTCCCTCTGCCCACCTGCCGCCCACAGCCCCTCCAGAGACTCAGGCTCCCAAATCAGTCTTAAAGGAAGTTCACGCATATCCTAAAAACCAGTCGTTGTGTTCACTTAGATAAATTAAAATTTTTAAAAATCTGGTTTGCGAGAGTTTAAAAAATAAGCAAACCCCTTGAAGGTAAAATACGTTTCTACCCAAAACCTTGAGCCAGGTCACGAGTTGAAGATGATGACCCAAGAGCAAATGTTCTGAACAACTAAACAGCAGCAGCCGGTAGCACACTCCAGATGCACGATTTCAACCACTCTCCCACCTTCCTCTGAAACTCCAGTGCCGCAAAACTCTACAAAGAGTAACTTGCTGTCCTCTGGACAGAACAAAATTGAATTCTCTGGACATCTGAACCTCATTTTTACAAATCACTGTTTTGATTGCCCTTGCTCACTTAGTCCCATGTATCTGTTCTGGGTTTTAGGAATATTTTTTTTTCCTCACATTATAATTAATCCTTAAAATTAAAGTCACAATCCCCTGGTAAGGCTACTTCAGCATGCCAAAAAATGAAAGCAAATGTTTCCCTTCTGCACTGCAAATTCATAAAATGTGAGCCCTGCCCAATCCCTGGAGAACTTGTGTGGCTTTGACTTTTTAATTCACTTGAAGTTAAAAAAAAAAAAAAGTTACACATTCACATTTGTTCATTTTACAATCATCTCTAGGGAAGTTAATGGCATTTAAAAATTACACAACATATCCCCCTTCACTTCAAAGATGCAACAAAAAGGGCATCTTTCCCAAGCTTTTGTTAAACTGCAAAGTGGACTTTTTTTCATTGTATATTCAAAAAACATTTTTTTTTCTTTACTGTTAATCTTACGAATCTGTTCAGGGCAAGTACATTTCTGAAAGGTCTCCTCCATGGAGTGACGTCACACTGACCACAGCTGGGCAGGATGAGACCCCACGTGGGGCTGGGGCCATAAACGGAAAAGGTCTGCTATGTACTCAACACCACGTGTTTTATTTAATGGGCTGAATGAATCCAGGGTTAAGGACTGACAGGCAGAAGTGGAACCTGCTAGGTCAAAAGCTACATATACTTTTAAGGCTTTCATTACATTGTGTCAAATGTAATATAAAAGGCACTATGCCAATTTACATTCCTTCCACTTATCCAAAAGGGGAATGGTATGGCCTGAATGTGTGTCCCCAAAATTTCTCAGGCTGAAAACTAACCTATTAGGTGTTCTTAGGAGGTGGGGCCTTTGGGAGGTGATGAGGTCATGACAGCAGACCCTCATGAACAGGATTAATGCCCTTCTAAGACAGGTCCAAGAGCCCCCCCTTACCTCCTTCTGCCATGTGAGACACAGCAAGCCATCTGCTACCTGGGAGATGGCCTTCACTGGACCACGCCGGTGCTATGACCTCCACTTCCAGTCTCCACAACCCTGAGATCTGAACTTCTGTTGTTTTTAACCACCCAGCCAGTGGTGTTTTGACATCACCACCGAAACAGACCAGACAGGGACCCATGTCCATATGCCGCTGCCGACACAGAGTCTTTCCATGTTTTAATATTCTACTTTACTGGGTTTAAAAAAAAAATCACTTCACCATTTTAATTTTTCCTTAGTAAAGCTAATAAATATGCTTACATACCATTTGTTCCTTGATTTATTTTGATGAATCTGTGCCCATTCCTTTAGTTGGGAAACTTCTTTTTCTTATTGCTTTATAAGAACTCTTTACATATAAAAGACAACCCTTTGTCATATGTTGTAAGTATTTTGTTTCTTGTTTGCCTTTTACTTTTGGTTAAAGTGTCTCTGTCCTGTTCAGACAGCATTCGCTTGCTCAGATGCTGTCAAGGCAAACTGCTTTTATTTTCTGCCGTTGAGGGCCACCCCAAGCATATCGGACTTTCAAGCCTTGTTTTTGAGGAAAGGATTCTGTCTTTGGAATAGCAATAGGCAAAAAGAGAAAAACAATAATTTGACCTAGTTTCACAATAACCCGACTCCCCAAGAGAGGCAGAATGCATAGTTATTCTGTGAAGTCAGGAGACCACAGCACAGCTGACCCTGCTGCCTGAGAATACTTTCTCTTGGCATAAAAATAGGGCCACAATGGCTCAGGGAAGAGAGTAATGCCAAATGTACATCTGATCCACGTTTATGGATAAATTTAGGAAAAATGTAATAAATTCTCAGCCTAGAAACACTAGAGAGTAATCCTTTGAAAAAATATCTTGGGCTGTGAGTAAAGAATGGGATCCCTCCAATTTTAGGTCATTTTCGATCATTCCAATTTTAAGTCTGGCTGGCTCCTCTGTGGGGTCAGCTACAAGACAATCCAAGGGAGAGCGGAAAGAGGAGGATGCTGTTGTCAGATGCCCCGCAGAGACTGCTTCTCTGACTCCCAGTCACGTGGCCCTGCACAAGCTGAGCCCGATCACCACTGCCCACAGCTGGACTATGGAGGGACCACACCTGCCGCTGACCAAATGGAGCCGCAGAAGCTCCATGTCACCCCCTCATCACCCTCACACAAGACGCCACAGTCATCTGCATTTTACCAAACAACCCACAGAAAACCAGTCCTCTTGCACAGCACTGTTTGTCTGAGCACACAACCCACGGGCAGACGTTGACTTGGCCTTGGTTGTTTAGAGGTTGTTCCTAGGGTTACGGAGGCCAAGGGTCTGAATGTGTTGTAAGACTATCACATGTGGCATGTGCTCTAAGTAGAAAAAACATCTCAGCTAAACAATGAACCGCCACAAAATCAAATTTATTCCTAAGAGGCAGAGAAAATGGAAAAAGCACCTCGTGGTACCTGATGTTTTGTTGTATTTTGCACAGAAGAATTTGTGGTGAGTACTAAGGCAGCAGATCCAGCCTCCTCCCCAACCACGTGGATGCTTACGTCTGCCTGCGTCTGCCCCTGTGCCTGGCATGTCCCAAATCCTATGCCAGGCTGCACAGGGGTGGGGTGGGGAGGCCCAGGCTCCTGCAGGGACCCTCAGCCCTCCCAAAGGGAAGCTGATGGAACACCTTGCACCAGAAAGCCTTCAGTATCAAGACTTCTCCCTGCTCACAGACTTTCTAAGTCCCTAACCCCACACTCTGTGTTTCTTGCATTCCCTATGCACAGAACAGCTGCAACAGCCCCCTTCCATGTCCTCAAATCCATCCCTTCCACCACAGGACCTTTGCACACACTGCCCCCTTTGGGATGACACACACTCCTCCCCCAACTAAGACCTCAGAAAAGAACAGCAGCTCACTAAGGTCTCCCATGTTTGCAGAAGCCAATCCTGATCCCACTTCTGGCACACGTACCCCACATGAGCCACTTCCCATCTGAGCAGCACTGACCACACTGTTAACTTTATGGTTACTAGGGTGACTACAGCCAGTGCTGCCTTCCTCCTTAGACTCCAAGGACCCCAAGGCCGAAGACCCTGTTTGCTTGCTTGCCAGCACCACCAGGGTGTCTACCCAGTATGTCTACAGGTGTTCAACACATACCTGAAGAAAGAATAAAGGAGCTGACATCAACGAAGGAAATCTAGGGGCTTTTCACGACCATCTGGGCAGAACACACATCTATGTGTGTTTGGGTGTGTATCTACATGTACTTTTTTTTTTAACCGTAGGAAGAAAATCCTTGCACAGATTATGATTCATCCATACATTCCCAAATGACAAAGAACTCTTGCGGGCCACTGCTGGCCAGGTGTCACCTCAGCTCCCTGCACAGCAGATGGGCAAGGACACCAGCTGACCGCCCAGCATGGCGATATGCTAATTAGCGCTAATTACTGCCTCTCCTCACCACTGCCCGCGAGGAGCAACCATCCTATGGGGAGGGCTGTGCCAATTAGGCACATTCACAAAGGAATATTCTTAAATGATTGCCAGTTTATTTTAAATACTTCTTTTAATTTATCAGTAGATCACCTGGAGTAATAAGCAATAAAGTGGCTCCCTTCACCTGTGATGTATTTTCATTTTTCCTTTTCCTTCATCTAGTGGTTTTTAAGGGAGAGCAGGAGAAAAGGGAATGTCCACCAGCAAGAATGTTTGAAGGTCTGGCTAAAAATTCTTTCCCTAGTCTTTCTTCTCCTGCAGAGGAACATGGTGATGTTAGTTTCTGAATCCCCGGTTTCTATTCAAATAGATGTAACACTTCTCATTAAAGGAAGCAGAAAGGTTTGGGGGACGGCACTCCTAACACACACTACACGGAAACAGGTGGAGGTTACAAGGCAAGACCCATTTTCTTGTAAGCTGCCAAATTACGAAGCGCTTGTATTCCTGAGGCTGTCTGCCCCAGACTCTCGGGTGAACCAATAGTAAACGTAAAGCTATTTCAAAACCACTGTAGTTTACCTGCTCACCGCACCTTGGGAAACAGGGCCCAGCTCCACAGAACAGCCCAACAGGAACAGCACCCCTAGCCGGGCGGAGAGCACGGAACACTGGGCAGGTGAAAGATCATGGAGCCCTGAGCTGGCAGTCTCGCGTGCGGGCAGAAACTGGAATCCAGAGACACTGGTTTATCCATCCACAGGAGCACGGAGCTGGGGGACAGAACAAGCCCAAGGAAGTGGCGGGTAGGTGCTGTTGGGGGTGCATCTGGGGAGAATCACCAGGCTGGACTCCCCAACCCCCACCGCCTCTAGCCCTCTACCCCTCCACCTCACCAAGTGCCCCTGGATATGGTGGCTAAATCCCCAATTCTGTCCACCGGTGCCCACAACTCTTCCTACGCTGGTTCCGCAGATGGCAGGTTCTCAAGAGTCAGAGGGAAACCCACACAGAATCATACTCGTTTCCCTTAGCCCCCGAATGTGATTAGTTCTTAAGTGTGTATTTGTCAGTGTGAATAAGCACAAAGGCAAAGACTGATTCATAGATCATCTGGAGGGGTCTAGGCACTCAAGGCATTGCCCCTGAGATCTCATTACTAGAGGCAGGAGCCCCGGCTGACATGAATTATTCACTGCAGCCCTGGCCCTCTGATTATGCACAGGCATTGCCCACAAGAAAGTGCATCTGAGCCCCACTTTAAACAGGCTACTGTCCAGAGGCACCAGCTCTGAGAGGAGGGAAAGGTGCAATCAATTAACACACACACTGAAGTCTCACAGAGATGAGAAGCGAGGGCTGGGATTAAATTCTCCCAAGCCTCCCTCCCAGCACAGCAAACTGGCCCAACACGGCTCCTGTAGCCACCGCAGCCACCTTCACTGCGCCAAGGGGAAGTAGGAAACAATAAGCAATTTGGGAAACAAAATCCTGAAATTACGCTTGGATTATGATTATAATTAGAGAGTCAAGCATGTCTGATGGTTCTCCAGTGAGTCGGCAGGCTGCAGAGCAGAATAATTTTACATAATTATCAACATCAACACTGATGGAGGGTGAGGGAGGTCCCCAGTACTGGGGTTTCTGACCAGCAGGCCTAAAACGCAGTCCCAGACCCTGAAGGACAGACCCACAGGCACACAAACACATTACAGAATTGCGACCGCGTATTTCAAAGCTGGGACAAAAGAGGGAAGCGTTTCTTTGTCTACTGTGTACACATATTTATGTGAAAACTCCTACAAAGGTACAAAATTCAAATCACATTTATAATTGATGAATGCTCTATTTTTTTTTTAAGATTTTATTTGACACAGAGAGAGCACAAGCAGGGGGAGTAGGTAGGGAGAAGCAGACCCCACTCTAAGCAGGGAGCCCAACATGGGGCTTGATCCCAGGACCCCAGGATCATGACCTGAGCCAAAGGTTGACACTTAACAGACTGAGCCACCCAGGCATCCCTGATGAATGCTATTTAAAGAAATGAAGACAAGGGCGCGTGGTGGCTCAGTGGGTTAGGAGTCTGTCTTCGGCTCAGATCACGATCTTAGAGTCCTGGGACTGAGCCCCGAGTCAGGCTCCCTGCTCAGGCTCCCTGCTTGTGGTCTCTGTCTCACACACTCTATCTCAAACAAATAATAAAATAAAAAAAGACCTTCATACCAAATCACGACTCTAGCAAGAACTCAGACTGTATCTTTTAGTCTCACTGTAATTTCTATAGGGCGGCTCTTTACCACTGGCTCAAGCCCCCGTTCCTCAGCACGGTAACCCAACAAGCCTGGGACTCCCATCCAGAGACCACAGAAAGGGATTCTGCAGCCAATACGTATTCCAGGCCTGAGTACCCCAGTCATGCACACGGGCATGGTACGTCTTGGCTTCGAAACCCCCACGCACACCCCCACATCAAGAGAGAACACCAACAAAAATAAGACAAGAAAGAAGGACAAGAAACCACCAAACTTCCGTAATAAGCACCCTTCAAAGCGAGCCAGCTCTGTGCCGTGTTACTCCTGTGCCCAGTGTGACCACTGCACTTCCTGTCTCTGGGGTCTCCTGAAGCTATTCTTACTATGTTATGTACAATTATATTACTAGTATTGCCACGACTACTACTTCTATTACTACTACTACTACTATTATATCACTACTACTTCTATTATAATTACTACTACTAGTAGTACTACTCTGTGAGTAACGGGAGGCGGGGGGGCAAGGGGGTTACCTGGAAAGTAGAGAAAGCTGAGGCTGGATGCCCCAGAGTGGGTTCTGCCAGATCAAACCTTCCCTTACATTCTAGTGTCCCCTTCAGTCGTGTCCCTGGCCTCCTCCAGACCTCCGACAGACTGACTTCCAGGTATCCTATCAGTTACAGCTCATGGAAAACTGCTCTTGGTCTGTGACTGTGGAGGAGCCATCTAATCATGCAAACTCTCTGAGTGTGGCAGCCCCCCACGCCCTCCCCACTGATCAGAGGGCAGGGCCAGCCCCCCTGGGGAAGGGCAGCAGGAGGCCCAGCCCCACTGGGGGGGTCGGGAGCACCTGTTGTGTGGGGCAGCGGCTATTGCTGCTGCAGACCCAGGGCCAGCTCCTCCATCTGAGGACCACACCCAGCCCAAGCCCTGCCAGGCCCTCCCAGCTGGGAACTCCGATCAGCAGCAGCTCTGTTTCCAGAGCCAGATTACAAAGGGAATAAACACACACCATGGAATTTTACAGAATACCGCCAGCCAGCTCTGGTTCCGAAGGTCCACAGCACACCTGGCCAGTGCTCCTTCCCCCAGGACAATGAGGCACCAGAGGTGCACCAGGCAGAAGAGTATCACTGGGGCTCTGCAGGGGACGTTCCCAACCCCACAGCCATGACATATAAAGTGTGCGCGAGCAGGGGCACCTCAGTGGCACGGTCAGCTAACCGGCCGACTCCTAATTTCAGCTCATCCTGAGATCAAGCCCCGAGTCTGGCTCTGCACTCAGCTGGTAGTCTGCTTGAGATTCTCTCTCCCTTTCCTGACCCCCGCCCCCTAGGCTTGTGCTCTCTAAAATAAATCAGTAACTCAAAAACAAACAAAACAAACACAGTACAAGTGGGCAAACTAAGAGCTACACAGTCCAAGGGCAGGAATCCAGGCCTGACTCACCCGCCCACCCTGTAGGCCAGGGCATCCCTCAGAGTACAGGCCCAGCCAGCTCTTCTCGGCTCCCCTGCATCTGGGACACAACGGCATTCACGCAACACATTTCTACATCAGGCTAAGAAGATGTGGGTGCACTTTTGGTCTAATATATTTTCAACAGATCAGTAATTATCTTGGTGGGACACAACATCCAGATATTATCTATCCTTTTAAAACTCTAAGATGCTAATAAAAACCCAAAGAATGTTCCCAGCACAGTGTCTAAGGGCTTGAGGCCCCAAACCTCCAGCTACACAGCCATCTCCTCTCCCTGCTGCTCCCCCATCTCCAGGAAGACGCCTTGGAGCTGGATCTTCAGAGTTCTGGGGGGCCCAAATCGACCCCCGATGTTATGCCAACTGAAGGAAGCCTCTGAGTCCAGCCCTTCAGTTGGCAGGGGGAACAAAGGCTGAGAGGGGCCCCAAGTCACCCTCATTTCCCCCCCAACATCCAGCAGGCCCTCTTCCTGCCCTGGGCGCCACGTGCTATTCCTGTGGGAGCACTGAAAGGAGACCGCACAGGACAGTAGCGAGACCACTGCACAGCCAGCCACATACCGTGAGTGAGCAGGAGCTGGTGAAGCAAGCGTTGGGGATCTGCTGGAGTAACTGGAAGCCAAGTGTCGACCGGCTTCATCATGCACTGGTCTTCTATACAGTCTCCTGCCTCCCCCACCTAGGACCCTCCCCTGCATGGTTTGGGGACACCCCAGGGTCTGGGAAGAGTTGGTTCCAGGCTTGGAGCCATGGGGAACTCACTTTGGTGCCAGCTCTGCAACTTGGGGACCTGGGAAAGCCCCTGACCCACCTGACCCATTTTCTCATCCACAGAATGTAAACAGGATTTCATACCCGCTCTTCCTTCCTCCCAGCCTCAGTGGACAAATGAGATGATGCATGTGAAACAGGCTTGAAAACAATGATCATCTTGGGTCAGAAATGCTGTTCCTCGTGCTCAAGCTCCACAGACCAGGGACTGCTTCTGCCGTTATTCCCCAAGGATGGTTCGTGTGGCCCCTTTGGTGATACGCAGGGGTCAGAGTGATGTCCCATTACCATAATTTTTTTTTTTTAAACAGCTCACTCTGGATGCAACACTAGGCATCAGGAAGCTGAACCCCACTGATGGCTCGATCAAAGTAGGTCTTGGTCTCTGAACTATGTACTGAGAGTCACTCTCCTGATCCCGGAGAGGATGGACAGCTACTGGGTGAACTGTGTTCGTCTGGGGCAAACCACTTTTGCTTTCATTGAAAAATGACACACTACCAAGTTCTGAGCCTCCAGCAGCCTGCTCTCTCCTGCCTCCTGCACCAGATTCGCCAAGAGGCTAAAAGGGGCCATGAGTAGAACAGCGGTAAATACATCTGGATAACACCGAGCCTGACAGCAAGTAAGCAACTGGCCCCAGCTGACCTTGGGGAGCACTCATCAATATTTACTAGCATCCAAAGAATCGTCTGCATACAAAGACACGTATTTGCTTGTTTTGTTTTCATGATAAAATGCATGCTTATCAAAGTCTATAAAATTCTCAAAACTAGAAGAAAAAAATCTAATTGGAGGAGGCGAACTCATTTTGTGTCTACAGAGCTCTTGATGGGCCAACTCGGGGACCAACCAAGCAGCAGGAGGAGAATATGCATGCCCATTACCATGGCAACTCGGGGCACAGAGGGTGTGTGCTGCCTCCATGAACTCTTCAGATCCACAGCAGAAATTCTAGAGTCATCAACTAATTGCTGGTTGGGAAGAAATGTTGCACAACAAAAATGTGCTGACCAGGCAGAGCTGGCCATTTTTGGAAAGCAGTGTCTTCAGACACTTCCAATTTCTGATGTAGAGACTAAAATTTTGAAATTTCTGTAAATGTGCTTCCATTTCTTAAAGGCTGCTTCCCTTATGTTCTCTCTTGGGGTGTCCTGTTTTACTTGTTAGGTGTCCGCATTTCACAATACAGCAAGGAGAAAATAGCTGATATTGAAAAAAATGATAGGATGCTCAATGATACAGTGCTAGCATTTTAAATGCTACATGGTGCATTTTAAAAGGTTAAGAACAGATTCTAGGATAAGACCACGTGCAATGAGATTCAGCGCCCACGGGTGTGAGCTAGAGCCTGGCCATCCCCATCTGTAAAACAGGGGTGGTTATAATACTGGTATTTTTTTGTAAGATTTTATTTATTCATTTGACAGAGATCACAAGTAGGCAGAGAGGCAGGCAGAGACAGAGAGAGGGGGAAGCAGGCTCTCTGACGAGCAGAGAGCCCAATGCAGGGCTCAATCCCAGGACCCTGAGATCATCACCCGAGCTGAAGGCAGAGACTTAACCCACTGAACCACCCAGGCGCCCCAATACTGGTATTTTTTTTAAGATTTTATTTATTTGAGAGGAAAAAAAGAGAGAGCACAAGCAGGGGGACCAGCAGATAGATAGAGAGGGAAAAGCAGACTCCCCACTGAGCAGGGAGCCCGATGTGGGGCTGGATCCCAACCCTGGGATCATGACCTGAGCCGAAGGCAGATGCTTAACAGGCTGAGCCACCCAGGTATCTCTGATAATACCTATATTAAAGGTGATGTATGTGAAATGCATATAGCACAGAACACGGAAAGCACTTATGTTAGCCCTGCCTATTAAGTTTTATTGTTATTATAGTTTTAAATATTATTTGCCAGAGGAAATAAAAATGTGCAACTGACCAAAAAAATGGCATAAAGAATAAAGTGACAATATTCCTTTTACATACACAACTAGAGAAGGAATGACAAGTCTGAACAAAAACATTTTTTAATTTTATTACAGATGCCAAATTATAACTTTGGAGGTCGCCTCAATTCTGAGGGTAATGATTCTATGTATCTTAAGGGAAAAAAGTAAGCAAATGAAATGCATAGCTATGGCGCTTTTAACAAGACCCACCTGACATGTAAGTTTTGTAATCTACATTTACAATTACAGGGATCTACTAAGAGTAAACTTTCCAAAAACAACAGAAAAAGCAAGATGGGGAACGAGCACTGGAAGGGGGCCCTGATCTCATGAACACCAGAAGAAACCAGAGTAACACCTGCCCACAGATGGGTGTACGTGTTTGCGCACACTACTCCCACATGCGTGCACTCCCACGCTCCCCACAAGCAACCATGTCTCACTCAGAGATGGAGGAAAATCAGCGCGATGTATCTCTTTCTGACAAAATGGGGTTAAACTAAACTGATTCACTACCTAGCAAGAATCCCAGTGCTCAAATCGCCCGTGAAATCTTCCACAGCTGCACCTGCAAGCAGGACTTTGCAGATGCGGGATGACACTTCACTCGCATGCAGACACACTGTGGGGAGGAAAAGATACTTTAGTTCTTAAAAACAAAAAAATCACTGCAAGTTTCATACTTATAGAACCTAAAATGTTTTTATCCACGGAAGGCGGTATTTGAGAGAAACTGCCTTCCCTGGGGTATACTACGAAGACAGTCTGGAAGCCTTCCATCTATGACTCACACACCAACCCAAGCCCCCAAAGTGCTTGATCTTTACTCCACGCGGTAAATTACCCTGCACATTCGGCCAGAGCCCCATGAAGCAGGGCTTGGGGCACACTGGGGCCCAAAGAGACGAAGACCCTGTCCTCGGGAGCGTGCAGCCCTGCAGCGGAGAACAGCTCAAAAACCACGTAATAATGAGCACCTTCAAGGTTGATGACTGCTCGAGGAAAAGAGAAAGAGAAGAAAAGGGGTGGGGGAGGACCGAAGACTCGTCACAGCAGTGCACCGGGGGTGGCCAGCCAAGCAAGCATTGGAAGGAAGTGAAAACCAGAGAGAAAGGGCACTCCAGGCAGACGGCACAGCGGTCCGTTGGACAAACAGCCACCGTTCTCCAAGGATGACTCGGATTAGGTCTGGGACCTAATGGGAAAAATGGAGGCACTGCCCGCTGTGATGGGAAAGGCGGAGACCGGGCAGGTGGGGCGGAACTGAGGTGGGGAGAGGCCGAGGCGGGAGAGGCGGCCCGAGGCAGGTGGGGCGGGGCTGAGTTAGGGAGGGGCTGGCGGCAGGAGGGGCGGGGCAAGGTGGGGCTGGTGGGGCAGTAGGCAGGGGACTGGCGCTTCAGGCTGATGTGGCTGCAGATCACCACAAGCAGAGCCGCATTAAGACTGGAGAAAGGTGACTCGGTGCAATCCCTCAGAGGCAGCCCCTAGAGTCACGCACATTGATAGTTGCAGGGGGAAGCATGGCGATGTTCCCCTCAGGGGGGATAAAGAAAAGCCACAACCACCCACCTTTTTAGGTCCTCCCCACTGGCTCTGCTGCCAAACGACCTACAGAACAGTCCCATTCTCACCAGTTTCTGCACATAGGACAAGCGACTTGACTCCACATTTGGTGAATGAATAACCACTAAGAGCCCGGGAGCTCCCTGAAGGCTGTTTATATTCGGATTACAACGGTTTATTGCAGCTGCAATTTGCACCTAATCCCTATTCATCCTTAAAGAAAACTGTCCTACTTTCAAAGGACAGTTTAACCTCCACCTGGAAATGGGAGCTTCCTCGAGTTGGTTACACAGAATGATCATTCTCACTGTCACAGCCCACCGTGGCCTCTGCAGCCTCCATGCCCTGGGTACAGGCACTGCCTTGCCAGAGATCCCGAAGCATCTTCCCAGCCTAAGCACAAGCAGGTGTGAGTGCACAGGTTCTGCCAGTCACCAGCCAGGTGATCTCTCTGAACATCCTCAAGATTGGTCCCTTTCCATGCAGAGGAAGAGCTCCTAAGTGTTCTGGCCCAAGCAGACAGGGGGCTCATTAAAGGGAGAAATATAGGAGTGAGGTTCACAAGGAACCCTCAGGTTTCCCCCTCTATTCCGGTTTCACCGAGATAGAACTGACATTTAAGTTTAAGGTTTATAACCTGATGATCAGAGACATATATACACTGAGAAATGACCCCAACCATGAGCTTGGTTAACACCTTCACTCCCTCACATGATTACCTTTTTTGTGCTTAGAATATTTTAGATCTACACTCTTGACAACTTTCAAGTATACAATAGAGTGCTGTTAATTACAGTCACCATGGGACACATTAGATCCCCAGAACTTACTTATCTCATCAGTGAGCGCCTGTACCCTTTGATCCACAGCTCCCCATCCCCGCCCCCAAACACCGGCAGCCACCACTTCTTTTTCTACAAGTCCGGTTTTTGAATCCACACATCAGTGGAATCAGTATTTGTCTCTCTCTGACTTATTTCACTTAGCACAATGCCCTCAAAGGCCATCCATGTTTTCACATAAGGTAGAACTTCCTTATTTTTTTATGGCTGGATAATATTCCATTGTGTGTACATATATGCCCCATTTCCTTTATCCATTCATCTGCCATGGACATTCAAGTTGTTTCTGTATGTTGACTACTGTAAATAATGCTGCAGTGCACATGGGGATCCTACTTTCATTTCCTTTAGGTATATATTCAGAAGTAGGATTGCTGGATCATATGGTAGTTCTGTTTTTTTAATTTTTTGAGGAACCTCCACACTGGTTTCCATGATGGCTACACCAACTACAAAACTAGGACAGGAAGAAGAAAACACAGGGTAACTTACTCCAGCCCACACACCCTTGGCAGCTAAAAATATACACCTGCACAGGCTCTGTCAGCATATGAGCAAGGGATCAGCTGCAGTAAACCAGGATGTCTTCTAGAAGCAGCTAGCAGTTTCCATCTTGGCTTCAAGTAAGTTTTCCACAAATAAAAGCAGAGGAAGAATTTCAAGCGGATTTAGGACAAGTATCCAAAGGCATCTCAGTAAATGCATTTTTACCTGCTCAGAGGAAAACAATGAGCTCATCTGTATATACAACCACATGGGGAAATATCAACAAGAGGAAGACAGACTCCCGGGTCATTGCACCAGCCAAATATTTAAAGCAGCTGAGCCCATCCACAGCCCCAAATATTTGGATCACTGAACCAAGAATTCATTTTTCACATGCTTTTAAAATAAAGGCACTTAATCTGGCGCACATAGCAAGTGAGAAGAGAATGGGGACCTCGTTCATCCCTCTGCTCACAAATGAGAAATGAACAATTACTCCTCTCTCCCCATGAATTTGGGGCTCACAAGGGAGGAGCAACTCTCTAGGAACACTGAGGGTCCTCTGATCAGTCTCTCCCATCCACTCTGGACCACTGGACCTACCTGCCTTAACCACTGCATAATTCTGGGTGAGGCAGAGGGCTCCTGCTCTCTCGTCTGCAATGGTGACACCCTCCTAAAGCCCCCACTATCTGCCTGGGCCTCTGACCGAATTACCAGGGGTGTGCCTCCCATATCTTTACTGATGGATTCACCTGTGCAAGGTTCTCTCTGCTCAAAAGCAAGGTCCCCGGCTGCCCAATCTGAGTTTCCTACAACTCTGCTTTTTAAACATGGTGCCTTGATCTTAATGGGCAATGCACAGGAAGTGAAGACTGATCGATACTCCCTGAGAAGCACCCGAATGGGGCAGCCTAAAAGGTCTGCAGCAGATTCAGCCTCAGCAACCTTCAGGGGTTATGTGCATTCTCACTTGGAGTAAATATCTTAAAGACCTAAAGGCTATGCTATGGGTGCAGTAGAGGCATCTGGAAACTAAGACACCCCAAACACACAGAGCCTAGGCCCCCCTCTGACTACCATAAGTCACACCCAGAGGCTGGCTTAGTTGTGCAAAAGCACCTCACCTGTCACATTTAAATTAAAGTGGCTCCTTAGGTTATTGCCTGTGGTTTAGTCATTGTGAACCTATACTGGATTATGCAAAAGTGACGAGTGTAAGAAGGTATGATCTCATTCTGCACACTATGTTAAGTAACCATAAAACAACAGTACCAGCCCAGGGTGGGGCAAGGAGCATGGGAACCTTTCCCTGGTAAACTTTCCTTACTTGATGTAGTGCTTGGAACCAATGTTCTGGGGTTCGGAATTCTCGTCCCAGGAGACAGAGAAATCACCCCACAAGCAGGAAAGCAGGAAGAGCCAAAAGAGCAGCCATCCAAGGAGGGCCCGCTGGGGGGTCAGGGTGCACGGCTGGGAGGCGTCCTTGTGTGTGGACTGTTCACGGGGTGGTGCCGGGGGTCACGGCCCTGGACAAAGTGCTCCACAGGCCCAAGGACAAAGTGAGCCCCACCCTCATCTCTGGGAGCTGCATTTGTTCCAAGAGGACAAGCAGTCCTAGGACACACAGCCATGCTGTACCCCACTGCTGGGCTGGCGGTGGGGCGTGACAATGACCAGGAGTGGCCCCTGGCCTTGAGGCCTGGTATCAGGAAGAGCATCACCCCAAATGGAAGACCTCTGGCCCTGGAGTCTGGAACCCTGATCTTGTCCCACCTGGTTCCCTCGATCTGCTGTACAATTCAGCTTGAACCACTGTGACAAAATTCCACAGATGGGGTGGCCTCAACAACAGAAATTCATGTCTCAGAGTTCTGGAAACTGGGAATCCAAGACCAAGGTCCTGTTGCTTCTGTTCCTGGGGAGAGTTCCTCCATGGCTTGCAGACAGCACCTTTTTGCTGGGTCCTCGTGTGGAGGAGAGAGGGATACAAGCGAGCCTCTGATAACCTCTTCACTGGGCACCACTCCCATCACACAGGCTCCATGCTCAGACCTAATGCCATCATGGTGGGGGTTAGGGCTCCCACATATGAATTTGGGGGATCCAATTCACCGTACACCACTAACCTGAGCAGACATCACTGGTTTTCTTATCTCTAGGGCTGGGATGGGGAGAGAAGAAGTGGAGCCAGTTCCCAAGGTTCCCCTGAGACCTAATATTCTATGATTCCAAATATCACTACTTATACATACTAATATAATCCCATTATAAACAGCTGTATACATGGTCTCCCTGATGCCCTTTCCTAGGTCCCTGGCTTACAGTCAGAGAGACAGACCTTCTCCTGGGACTCATAAACGGATCTACCTCAAAATTCCATAGCCCCACAGCCATGTGAACCCTGTCCCCAAAATTGCCTTCCATATGAGCACCTGTCCTGAGTTCTGACTTCCTGTTCAATCCCCTACAGACCGGAGGTGCTCACGGGATTCATGCATAGCTGTGTGCTACTTGCACTTGGTATGAGATCAGAGTAAAGGCTGTGCTTGTCGGTAATTTCCAAGGAAGCATGGCATCACTCCCGTCGAGAGCACAGCGCCCTTCAGGCAAACCACTGCACTCACACAACCACTTCCAAGAACACAACCTCATAAGCCTGAGAAATGCCTGAGCCCAATGGGCACTGTACGCAGAGCAGCATGTAATTCTGCATAATATTCTAATAACCCACCTCAGTTTATGTTATTTATTCTTAAATGGTCCTTAGCAAGGCAAATAAAGGTATAGATTTTTAATTTTCAAAATAAAACAAAACCCCAGAAACCTTCCAAAACAGACTTTGGCCCCTCCTGTTGCTGTCAATGGCTAGATTTTGTCAATTTCACAGAAATCATCAGTTACGAGTCTCTCTCTACGGTACCAACAGCATTCACAGCAGGATGGATTTACGCTGTCCCCAAGCAGGATGGGCTCTTTCCTGTTTATACGTCTCACTCCCTCCATCTACTGGTGGCTGCTGAAAAGGAGTCCTCAAAAAGTCTAGGCTTAAGTTTTAAAATAATGGGCACTGACAAATCCACAAAGCACTGCTTCACTTAGTTACAAGTGACAGCACTATTTGGAGTGCTATGCTTACTTTACAAAACTGAAACCATATGAGCAAATTAAGGCAACAGTGGTCCCATGTGTAGGAGCAAGCTGAATTCTAGACTTTGGTAATACGTGCTGATTATGTACTGCGACTTTCACATAGGGCACAGGGGTGCCATGTGTTAATATCCCCATGCTAGCTGACTCCCCACCCCTTGCCCTCCCTACCAAGAAATCTCTGGTTTCCCATCTACTTCCTACTTCCCCTGGGTACAGGGCTGCCCTTTTGCCCCTCTTCCAAGCACTGCTTTGAGGCTGCCCCTCATTCTCTGAGACTCCTTTTCTGGGAATATCTGAGTGAGCTTTCCTCTGGGCTCCACACCCCTCTCACTGGGGCTGTCCCTCACCCCACAGGAGCTTCGGGCAAACAGGTCTGTCTCTTCCTCCTCATCAGTGCTCCAAAGCTGGGGTCCTGCTTCCAGCCACCTCCTTTGGACAGAGTGAGACGAAATTTCTTTATAATTATTTTAAAGGGGGGGCATCTTGGTGGCTCAGACAGCTGATTGGGCATCTGCCTTGGGCTCAGGCCATGATCTCCAGTCCTGGGATGGAGTCCCACACTGGGCTCCCAGCTGGCTCAGCAGGGAGTTGGCTTCTCCTTCTCCTTCTGCCTCTCCCCCTGCATGTGTACTCTGTCTCTCTCTCTCAAATCAAGAAATAAAATCTTTAAAAAAAATTATTTTAATGCTCTTATAATTGTGTTTATATCATAAGAAATAATGATCTGGAAAACTACACACCATATTCCCAGTTCTTTACAAACACAAAAGTGCTGTATCTCCTGAGATGCCGATAATGGTGCCTGGCCCACAGAGGTGCTCCACATGTCAGCTAAAGGAAGAAGTAACAAGGGAGCGAAAAAATACAATCATTTTAGAAATCGGGATGGTAGACAAACCAAAAGGTTATTCCCAGGTCTCATGGAGCAGGAGAGGAACAGAGGAAGACAGACCATGGCTGATTCCAGTTTTCTCTTCCAGGTTTAATCATAAAATTACTATTCAAATAGGAAGAACATCAGAATGCAATTTTGCTGAGAACAGCCAGTATCCGAGTAAGCGTCATCACCAGAAGGGGGCAGCATCTTAAAGACAATGGAGGAGCTTGCTCTCCAGGCGCTACAGCAGGAAGCCCCTTTGAGAACTAAAAATACACCAGATTGCATTTAAGTATCTCAATCTCCAAATCTCCACTTCCCTCATATTACCTGAAAAAAAAAATTCTTACCGCATGTGAACCTACCATTAAAATAAAATTGTAATTAACATAACACATGTATCTATGATATAAACTGACCTAATGGCTCACCCTTTTCCTTTCATAACAGTAGCACTCTCTTATGTTACTTGAATACACATTTTTTGAAAACCTCAGAGCCAAAACACCAGGTCTATATATATTTAAGCATATGTCTGTATGTACAGAAAAATATGTTATAAATACATCTGTGAGACATCGTTTGCTTAGAGACAGTAAAAGTCTCCAAAATATTTCTTAGCAAAGTTCATCAGAAACATTTAAAATGTAAACCAAAAAGGAAAAATGTGATCAAAAACAAACATACTTCTCCCCCTGCACCCAGAGAAGTTTAATAAACTCTTTCCACTTCATTCTAAAACTAAAACAGATTTTGAAATCTGTCGCTCTCCATGTGGTCAGTCTCATATCAGGGTCTCTTTGGAGGAACTTGTGGGGAACAAGGCCCATCCCTGCACAAGGAGGTCCACATTCACCCACCCATCGCTTCCATCAGCTGCACAACAGAATCTTCTGGAAGGCTCTATGAACACAGCTGGCCTGGACGGTGCTCAAGAAACACAGGTAACCCTGAGTCACCCACGGGTTGGAGTGGCTGACGTCAGTACAGAACTATAGACCTACAACTTGCACCCACTGCCTGCCAGCCATCACACACCTGGCCAGGTGAAGAGGCACCTGAAACTCGTTCTAGAAGCTCAGTGCCCCTGGAGGTCACCCCCCTCACCTCCTCACCCCCCGCTGGCCACAGTCCCCAGATCTTTTCATCTGATCATTCACTGACTGGCATAGACAGCCTGCTTCTCCTTATACTGAGTGACCACGTGCCTTCTTGGGATCCCAGTACCCCTAGGAGAATGCGGGAGTTAGACCCCCTTCTATTTCCCAGCTGGTCCCCCCTTCTCCGGGAAAATAGCCCACCTAGTACCTTCAGCCCTGAGAGGCCATGGCTTTCTAGCCACTACCTCCCTAAACAACCTTCACCAAATTCAGCCTTCTTGTCGGATCCCTGAAAGGCACCAAGGCTTGCATGCCCCTGATTCAGCTCTGCAATGATGACCAGTGTTTGGGATCCTTCCCAGGCATGAAATACCGGTAAACTAGAGGCCAGCTGGGAATCACTTGCACCCAAAAGGGGGCAGGGCCTTGCACGGGTTCCTTCTGGAGCCCTGTGCCACCGGCCATAAACCACCATGGTCCTTGTTCTGAAACTATCAGCCTAGAACCAGCCTCTGCTAGAGCCCAGCCCTCCAAAAGCATGGGAAGACAGGGTCTTCTGAGCAAAGGCCCTTACAGTCTGTGAAGAGGTTTCAAGGCCTCTCCCCCATAGTGCTCATTCTAGAAGCTACAGTCTCTATCTCCCGGTCTTCAGGAGTGCAGTGTGCAGGTTAAATGCCCCATCCTAGCAGTCAGAGCTGTGCAGGTTGAACGTTCGCTCCTTTGCTGCAGGACGGGAATGACACACATGGCTCCCAGCCACCTCAACGACCCTCCCTGGACACAGCTCCCTGTCCTGCTTAGCCTGGGCTCCTCGGGACCACAGATGTTCCATTGAAACCCACCTCCAACTTGTGGCAATGCAGGTGGCTGTGTACGTGGCACAGTAAATGGGGCACAGCAAACAGGGCACACCGCTCCTCTGGAGCCACGTCCACCAAGAAAAGGAGGGACTCTCTGAGCCCAGACCCATCAGCCTTTAGTGCACAGCCATGGCCAATCTCCATCACACAGTCACTCTTTCAATCTGTTTGCAGAATTCTAGAAAACTGTCTGATCCTACCAGAAAGGAGTCCCCTGGACAGGCTGTGGCTGGGGAGGGAAGAGAAGCAAGCGTGGTGGTGACCTAAGGGGGAAGCCTCCCTCATGCCCGGCCGCCTCTCCCACACTGCCTTCCCGTGGGCCCTGGCAGGGAGGCGGTCTGCTCCCTTTGCATCTCATCCCAAAACACAGATAAAATGTGTTTCCCAAATTCACTTTTGGCTTCCTGGCCAGGCTCAGCTTTGCTGACACTCCTCTCCTTGCTCACCAGTCTCATCTTTCCACCAGCAGCCTCCTGCCCATCTTGCCCACGGTCCTTCATCACTGGCTTTAGCACCCGACCCACCCGCCAGGGATTCGGGGCTCCTCCTTTATCACTAGGATGTGCAAATGCCCAGGGAGCGCCAGACCCTGGAGACAACGCATTCAGGAAAGCATAAAGGATGAACACCAGGGGTGAGAGAGAGGTAATCTCTCTCAGTGCAGAGAGATTACGGTTGCTTTCTTTGTTTTTTGTGACAAGAAAAATTAACTAGTTTTAAAAGTTCAAACCTTAAAAATGTTCCCTTGAGTAAAACATGGGGGAGGACAGCACGTTAGTGAGAAAGAAAGAAAAGATGCCTCCTAATCCCCATCCCCCAACAAATCCCTAGGGCCACACCTCTTTCTTCGCCTGGACTCCCCAGAATTCAGTGGCCCCTCCTCAGGAGCGTGCCACCTGGGCCCAACCTCTCCTTCCTGGCCATATGGAGCAGCACAAACACCAAGATGACCATCGCTTCCTCCCATCATCTTCACTCCTGAAAAAATACGAAATATAAAGACAGCTTTCCCAAAGGGCACATGATACCATCAGCTGGCCTGGTCCTGTGAAGAGCCGGGAGCTACCCTCTGAAAACCTGAGCTGGGGTGAGAATTTGAAACTCAGCCATTGAAAGAAAGGTGTCTCTCAAAGTCTCAGCACGTCCATCAGCCTTCCAGAGACCTTGAGGGCTCCACCCAAGAGGGGCTGGGAAAGGGCATTTCCCGGGCCTCTTGGAGAAAGGGGCCCTTGGAAAATCTGGCAGAGATATTACTGTGGACTGAATGTGTCCCACACAAAACTCCTACATTGGAAATCAAACCCCCAAGGCAATGGTGTTAGGAGGTGGGGCCTGTAGGGGACAATCTCATACCACATGGGGAGCCCTGGTGAAAGGATCAGACACTCAAGAAGACTCCTGGCCCTTGTGTCCTGTGAGGGCACAGGGCGAAAGCAGCCACCTGTGGGCCAGGAAGCCGACCCTCACCAGACCCCACACCTGCCGGTACCTTCCTCTCAGCCTCCAGAACCGTTTGAAATGTTCTGTAAGCCGCCCAGTGTGGTATTTGTATGACAGCAACCCTGATCCACTGAGACAAATATACTCAAGGTAAGGGAAACACAGCCATATTTGAGTGAAGAACAGCAAGAAATCCAAACTGCTGATTACCCAGGGGCTAGTTAAAATTCTGAAATAAGCTAGGAAAATGGGCCACGGAGGACCCTCCTGCTGGAAGAGTCTTTTGAGGGTCCCATCAGTAATGACAATCCCCAGCAGCTCTGTTCAGGGAGCCCAGCTACATTCACAGAGCCTGTCAACAGCCTCAACTTGGTAATGACATGGTGGGCTTGATCTGTAAATCACACTAACGACCTCCAAGGAAAAGGTGGATTAAAAAAGAAACAGAAAAATAACACCTTATGTCACTCTGTGAATTTAAGGAAATCCAGAAATTTTCCCAAGGAGGACTTTAGGTACTTGAATGAACAGGGTATAACCTAATATATTCCAGCAGCCTGGCTGCTGGAATTGAATAATTTCTGAGCTCTACTACAAGCCAATGATTATTTTCACTAGGATTTCACTCCCCGGAGGCCAGGCATGACCACATATGTCGGCAGGAGTGAGCCATGGGTTCTACCATGGCCGAGGTTCCCGCCTACCAGCATCGAGGACTGGGAAGGGGCTGAGTGAAGGGTAGTGGGACCGCATTACATGAAGGATGGGGTACAAGGGCCTTAATTGTAGGGAAGTGCCAGAAGGGAAGAAAGCGTATGTTTTCCCTTCATTCAGTATTTTATCCACAAGGAATTCTAAGCACTACCCCCATAATCATTTGCATTTAGCACAACCAAATAAAATTCTCCGAGCAGAACACTGGGCTCCATACACTGGGCAGCTGCAGGGCGAGCAGGAGGACCCGGTGTAGATGGCCACAGCAGCCTCGGGCAGGTTCCTGTACCACCCGTAGCCTCCAGCCCTCTCTTCTCTTCCCTGACACCGTCTTGGGGGAGTTAGGACTGCCAGACAAAGGAAATGACACCTTCCAGTCCTCTGAAGAACATCGGGCAGTGGTGAGCTCAGACCTCAGCTGTGTTTATACCTACGATCGTTCCAAGAAAGACGCAGCACGGAGAGAAAGCTTCTGTCCCTCATTTTCTTCCCCTCCAGCTGCTGGTGGTAGAGATGCTTTCCTCCTTTCCCACCTGCTGGTGCCTTGTAGATGGCTCTGCGCACACCGAGGAGGTAAGAGGTGTCTGCCCACGTTAACAAATGAAAAACGCACTTCTATTATTACCACCAGGTTTCTATTTGGATAGAACCTTCTCCCTACAAATTGCTCAGAAATTATTTAAGCCACTGACTCATCCATCCATTCACAAAAGAATTTGGTGAGCATTTGCTCATTAAACTGCACGAGAATTAACTGATGCCAGAGCCCGGCTGAGTCCGTGCATCTGTTTTCCCAGGACTGCCCCACCCCCAACCCACCACCCCGGTTGTTCTCTGGTCTTGATCGGATCACTGCTCACACACACATGAGCTCCATCATGGGAGGCCTCCAACCTGCACAGGGTGACACTGGGCATCATATGGGAATACAGCCATGGAGCACGTGCCCCAGAAACCCCTGGAAGCCTGGGCCTCGGGCCAAGCCCCCGGCCCCCCTTTCCTACTGGGGACAGGGAGGACAGAATAAGCCAGTCTCGCCTCCTAGTGGTCTGTTGTGTTGCTGTAACAAAACTGAACTCTGCGGAACAACAAGAGTGTCGCAGGGGGTCTTCACAGGGACAACATGAATCCTAACAGCTGTGAGGCAGGGGCTTGGGCGGCACTCGGTTCTCACCAAGAGGCCTCAGCAGGGAAGGGCTGGAATGCAGCGGAGTCCCAGTCCAGCCTGTCATCCACACGCTTCACGGTGGACCCCAGCCTGGGCACCGCACAGCAGCAGCCCTCTGCCACCTCCCCCAACAGCAGGCCCTCCGCGTCCCCCAGCACAGCCTCGCCACCTCCTCTCCCACCCCAGGCCAGCACCCACAGGGTCCCGCAGCTGGGCCTGCCATCCGGGGTCTGCCTGCTGCCTTCCCGACACGAGTCCACACACGTCCGTGGGCCGGCCTGGCACGTGCTGAGCCCCGTGACCGTCCGTCTCTCTTGCAGGTGACGTGCCTGTAAGGTGGCCTGAGGGTTCGCCGCACCCCAGCTCATGGGGTGTGTCTGTGCGAGGCACCCACGCCAGCATGCTGACTCAGACGGTGCCCGCAGTCCGCTAAAATCCCTGCATGCGCTGTTCTCCCCGGGTTTCTGTTCAGCCCACCCTTGCCCAACAGGTGTGTGACCAGCAGGTGAGACTAGCTACTACTGCAAGCATCCCCCCCAAGGCCCCATGTCTCATCTGTGCACCGGGAGCTGCCATTAGACTCTTCCACACAGCTGTGGGGTCCGCACCCTGTGTGCACAGGTCTCCAGATGTCTCCAAGGAAACAGGAAGTGGGGCAGTGGCTTTGTTTCGGGCACGCACACAGAGGGACTGACCCCGCAGCATAAATTCCAACCTGGGGGGCACCAACAGGCAGAAACTGTGTATGTGTGACAGACCTGCACATGGCTGAGCTTCTAGAAAGGAAATCGTGTATTTAGTAAAAATGGATTCACATTTCTGTGGGATCTTTTTCAGTCCGTCCTCCAAACCCACCTACGACCATTAACGTAGTTCTATGAATCTCACACCCCATCCATTAAAAACATGGACAACCTCCCTGCTTTGTGATCCAGTTCTGTGTAACTCTGGAGTCAGAGCCTAAGGCTTATGTCCCAGCACCCGTGCGTACCCCAAGTCCAATCTCACTGAGCACCAGCTTCTTAAGAAAACCTTCCCTACCCACAGGGTGGTCATCAGGATCGGGTCATGGAACAGCGTGTGCAAACGTGCTGTGTGAACTGGCACATGTGGAAACACAAGTTACACGTAGGGCTGCTCACCCGAACCGCGTGGGGCCACACTCCCCCATCTGGGGCAAAGGACCTGCTGCTCAGAGAGATGCCGCCTCGCACCTGGAGGCCGATGCAAGGGTTCTCTCCCGATTTCTTCCCTTGTCCCCACAGGTGAGCTGTTTGGTTTTCTTCACTGCTGCCCCTGCTGGCACTTACTGAAGGACCACCAGCAAGACAGCAGAGGCCAGAGGAGCCAAAAAGAAGGGACCACAAAAACAAAAGAAAGCTATCAGTTAACAAAGCCATCTTAGAAAAATGACCCACCCAAATGATGCTCGTACTTGAGGACGCCTGGACATGTGGCCACACAAACCCCCTTACAAAACAAATTTCACATAGTCTAAGAGTGAAGGACCCTCGGGTTCGTGTGTTTGCATTTCTGTTCCAGCACAGTTCAGTGTTCTACGAGTTCAGGTGTACAACGTGGTGATCCAAGACTTCCACACAGCACCCCGAAGCCCCTGGGTCCGTGTGACGCTGCCTCGGAGACCCCCAGATAGTGAGGAAATCCACCTGTTGTCTCCGGGGGGACCGACACAGAAACCACCATCACGGAGGTAAAACAAAATAAGGGAACAGCTCAACCCTACAGCAAGTAAGTGGCCCGGATTTCTATATTCTCACTACTGATTAAAAAAGAAAAGAAAAAAAATGGGGAAAAGTTGGGGGGCGCCTCCAAGAGTTAAACGTAGACTTCCCACAGGGCCAGGGACGCGGTGCCGACACACACACTGGGAAGAGAGGAGAACAGACAACCCAAGGACACACACGCGTGCATGTTCACAGCAGCACGCGTCCTAACAGCCGGAGCACCCGAACGTCCAACAGCAGCCTGGGGGGACAGACAGAGCACATGCAGGCACAGGGTGGTGTCAGGACTTGGCCCTGACAAGGAGCAGAAGAGTCTTGACACACGGCTCACGCAAGGACGTGGAAGGTCCTGGGAGCCTCGGAAACGTCAGGCCGAGGGAAAGCAGACAGACCCACGTCCGTGTGCAGGAGGACTGTATTCCTGCGAAACGTCCAGAACAGGTAAGGCTGAGGAGACAGGCGGTCGCTGGGGCTGGGGACAGGGGGAGGGGGTGACAGCTAACAGCTGATGGGTGCAGGGTTTCCTGGGGGAGCTGGAGTTGCTCTGGAGCGACACAGCGTGCACTCCGGTGGACCCACTGCCCCTGAAGTGCTCACTTTAAAACGGCGAATTTGACATCCCGCCAGTCCCGCATCCATCATTTTCTGGATGGCGACAACAGAAGGGCCCCCCTGGCCACTGCGAGGCTGCCCCGGGCTGGACTAGGTCCCCAGAGCACTGTGCCAGAAGAATGCTCTTCACGGGAAGAGGTTCGCAGCCGCGGGGCGCTGGGGTGCAAGGTCCTCCCCACAGGAGGCACCAGCCTAGAAGCCAGCCTCCCAGTATAGACAATGGCTGCTTCAGGACCACGGCCCCACAGCCCCAAAACGCTCCTTGTGTGGCCGCACAGTAAGACCTTCAGATGCTTCTCGGAGGCAGAAAACAGAGCCCAGCTCGCCGGAAGCCAGCTGGCCCTAACAGAGGACGCCCTTCACGGCCAAGGCCCGCGCTGCGCACATGGGCCCGGGCAGGGGCTTGGGGGAGGTGGCACTGAAGTTGTTCCCCTTGGTCAACGAGCCAGGAGCAGAAGCATGTCACTGTGACAAGACAGGGGAAAGCTGCTTCATGGTGACAATCTCGCTTCCTGATTTTCTTCCCACGATTATTAAACTGTATACCTTTTAACTTTGCCAGTGCTAATACACCCCCTAACACTCTGTCAAAGGAAACAGAAATAAATCACATATCTGTACCCACACATAGAGGCATTGTAGAAACAGCTGTTAGAGACATAGATACAAATACACGTTAGGTGTGTAACTCTGACCCTAGACACTGAAAACTGACCTGGCTTTAACACAAGTACTTTTAAAAATACAGGACTAGCCTCCTTTAAACTGGGGCAAAAATACAGGTAACATGACGCCTACCATTCTGTTTTTAAGCATGCAGATCAGTGGCAGTAAGTACATTCATGTGTTATGCTTACTATCCTCAATCCCACCACTGACTTCTCACCGAGACACCAGGAGCAGGAAGGGGCGAGGGCCTCAGTGTTCCCAGGTTAGAGGATGCAGGCAGAGAGGGGTCCCAGGACTGGGGCTCCTCGTGCTGGGGCCCTTGGAGCTCCAGTCCAGACAACAGGGATGACCAGCCTGAAGCTGCCACACAGCAGCAGCTGGGACGGCCTCAGGTACAGGCCACGTGCCCCTGCAGAGGCTACCTGCCCCTTCCTCTGCCCCAGGAGCCTCCCCTAAACAGCCCTATTCACACCAGGCCTGTGTTTGGTTTTTTTCAATTAGCACAAAGGCAATCTCTCAGGTCCCAAGCTCGCAGACATGAGGCTTTTGTGCAGGGCTGAAAGAGGGATTACATTTCAGGAATAGCTAACCTCCTCTCCCTCCTGGAGGAGGCAGCCGACATGTCTGTGTTGAAAGCACTTTTTGTTGCTGGCTCAATCAGCGAGCAGAATGCTCCGAGCTAACGGGCCCCACAAAAACAACCAGGGGTGGGGGCAAGGGGGTGGCAAATCGCCTGCCTGCCCACCAGCCACGCTCTGGGCAGCAAGGACTCGGGGCCACCACTGAGCCCAGCGAGCAGTGTGGGAACCACGGACTTCCCCACTAACACGGGAGTCTGCTGACACTCAGCAACGGGCAGCATAGCTTCTGGCAAGGGCTCTGGGCAGAGGGTCACAAGAATGGGACCCAATCAAAACTCCAAGGCCACGCTGTGCGACACGGAGGCTACCAGCCACAGGTGGCCTCTGGGCAAATGCGGTGTGGCTGGTGCACACCGGGGCAGACGTGCAGTGAGTAAGCCCCGTGCACTGTATGCCAGAGGCTCAGGACCAGAAAAGAATGTAACACACCTCCTTACTACATTCCATATACTCGCCAAGCAGAAGGGTCACCAATACAGCAGATATGCTGGCTTAAACAGAATGTATTGGTAAAATTAATTTCACTGGTTTCTTTTACATCTTTATGTGGCTCCTGGAGAATTTTAAAGGGCTCGTGTGGCTCACATTCTATTTCCACTGGACAGCTCTGCTAAGTGACCTCAAGAAAGTCCCAACTCTGACAATACTGTATCTTTCCTTGGGGGAGATGTGGAAGTGCAGCCCAACATTCAGGCCAGAGTTGGGAGATGGGGCCAGTGGAAGGAAGGCAGGAAGCAGGACTGACCACAGGGAGAGCCCAAGGGACAGCCCAGCCCCACAGGGAGTCCTGGAGTGCTACACTGGTGGGAACCCCTCCATGAGCATCCCCCAGAATGGGCCGAGATGGTGGGACCGTCAGGCCTGAGTGGTACGTGCATGTGGCAGAAGGTGGGACAGAAGGCTCACTTCTGTGGGTGTCCTCTAAAGGAATATCGGTGAAATGGGAAAAACTCAATTTCCCCCTCCTTCTATGTAAGAAATAACGCAGATTTTTCCCTACTATGTCTTTCCTTCCTGGGTGTCTCCTTTACCTTCACAGAGAAGACTTCAGTTCTGACACTTCTGGTCACCAAACGTGTGGAGGTTTTTCCCCATACCAAGTAATTCTCTGTGATACCAGCTGGGTGTCTACAGTTTAACTCAATTCTGATCTACCTGGAGACAGCACCAGATCCCAAGGGCTCAGTCCCCCCAGAATGCCTGCCTGCACGCGCACACACACACACACACACACAAATGCACAGAACCATGCACACAACTGTGCACACGCAACACACACCATCCACACACATATACACACACAACCATGCACACACACACACAATTGCACGCACACCATACGCAGCATGCACACACACACGCACATACACACAGGTGCACACACATACTACAGACACCAGCAGTGAGCCCATGCTGTCACCTGGGCTTCTGACCAACCTAACAGAGATCAGAGGCCCCCACCATCCCTCCTCAGGTTTGATTAATTTGCTAGAGTGGCTCACAGAACTCAGAGAAACACTTACATTTACCAGTTTATTAAAGGATGTGACAAAGGATACACATGAACAGCCAGACGACAGACACACAAGTCAAGGTCACAGAGGGTCTGGAGCATAGGAGCTTCTGTCTCACTGGAGCTGGGGGGAACGCCGTCACCCTCCCAGTGTGTCTATATATTCACAAGCCTGGAAGCTCTCTGAACCTTGCACCACTGGGACTTTATGGAGGGTTCGTTACAAAAGCCCGATTGATCAATGCATTGGCCACTGGCGACCGATCCAACCTCCAAGCCCCTCTCCCCTCTCCAGAGGTGGGGGTAGAGGGGACTGGAAGTTTCAACCCTCCAGTCATAGCTGGTTCTCGTGGCAAGCTAATGAGAAACCTATTTCCGGTCATCTGAATGACCACGTGCTTATTTCTTACAAAACTCAGTGTCGCAGTCAGACTCACAGGAGCCACCGCTGATGGCACCACTTTACAGGGAAGGTGGGAGGAACAGTGGCAAGGGGTACAACCTGAAATGTCAGCTTGCCCCTGGCCACCAGAGAGGAAAGAAACAGAGAAAGAGGTGAAGTGAAACACGTCACAAGTGTCCTTCCTTCCCGCTGATGGCAACTGTCTGAGCGGTGAGGTAGGCCCAGGCTATGCACAGGGCTGCTCACCTTCCAGATCACTTTTCCAAACCCCACGTTTCCTGCATCTGATGGAGCTGTCAAGGGCAGGCTGTGAGCCCCCAGATGGCGCACAGGAGGAACAAGCAAGCCTTCTGGCCTCCTTCAGCCTCTTCCTATTTTGCAAGCCTTTGCCAGTTTTCCATGGGCTTTGCTTTACACAATCCTTGTCCTAAACCATTTTGCACCTAAGCCCCCAGCCACACTCCCATGCAGCCTGCAACCCTGCCCTGCTGAGCCCCTCCTAACCCTCTTCCTGGGGACCTAGCTCACTGCTAGCGTCGGCCAGCAGGCTCATTCTCCAGGTCGGCTTCCTGTGGATCCCCAGGATGGTATTCCCCTGGCCACCTGTCCAGCCCCTCCCCTGGCATCACCATCAGCAAGAGCCACAGCCCGAGGCAAGAGCAGGGAAGCTAGATCCCCAAGGCCCCAGCAGGTGCCCAGACAACTGCCTCTGGGGAGACACTTCCCTCACCCCTGGTCTCAGCCACCACGGAGGCCAGCATGGGCCAAGAGTAACAGCCAGAGAGTTTGGGTCCCTCGGACAAAGGAAGGGCATCCAAGAAAGCCATACGCCTCATAAAAAATGCCACCATTCCACAGCTGCTTCTCTTTCAAAAACAACAGAAAGAAGGGAATGTTTTTATCTGATGTCGACAGGGAATCATGCAAGAGACAGACTTCCCCTGCAATCTCAGGAACGAGGTTGCTGGTATTTAATAGAAAGAAAAAGGACACAAAGGACACCAGAAACAGAAAGACACTTAAGATAACATACATGTGGAAAGGAAAAGTAGAAAAAGACCTTTGCAATGACGAAAACTTCCATAACAGTAAATATGCAAGCCTGTGCATTTCCACGTCTCCCAAAGGCGGCTCCATCTCACAGGGCAGAGGGACACAGCTGAGGCCCAGAAGGACAGGTCTGAGGACCACGACGAGGGTTGAGAACCTCAGCATCTGCCACACAGAGCATGCTGCTTGCCAACGCAGAGAGGTGACAGGGACAACGAGGTGGACTCTGATCATTTATCATCAGATTGGTCCTTAAAAGGCTCAGCCTTGGGGCACCTGGGTGGCTCAGTGGGTTAAAGCCTCTGCCTTCAGCTCAGGTCATGGTCCCAGGGTCCTGGGATTGAGCCCCGCATCGGGCTCTCTGCTCAGCAGGGAGCCTGCTTCCCTTCCTCTCTCTCTGCCTGCCTCTCTGCCTACTTGTGATCTCTGTCTGTCAAATAAATAAATAAAAATTAAAAAAAAAAAGAATGTGTTTCTTGATTTAAAAAAAAAAAAAAAAGGCTCAGCCTTGACTATGCTTCCTTGGGTTTGCCTCCCAACCTCAGGCATCAACTACCATGTTCGTGATTCCTGCCACTGCCAAGTTCCACCGGTTATGCACGCACCCTTTCGGGAACTTTAAATCTTTCACACCTGAGATCTATCCTAAGTACTAATCACTCACGAACTGCAACCTTTGATGTCTTTTTAACATGCATGACAAGACAAACACAGATCGTCAGTGAGCACCACACATAACACCAGCGTGGGGAACAATGATATCACGCTACATCTTACTCATCTCCTGAGCAGAGTAACTCAGAAGTTGAGATCCTACACCAAAGATCTCAGAAAATATTCAAAATCAGTCATCCAATCTTGTTTGATTTCACTCCATTCTTTCTTGTTGCTCCTGGCTGTCTTGGCTCGCCACTGCTCCAGACGTGTCTCCTCAGAAAGCAACAGACCTTCCCCGACTCAAGCCACGTGCATGAGCCTTCGGGAAGCATCGTGCCGAAACAGACCTAACAGGAGAATTCTTCACCCTCTCAAAAGCCTGATGAGAACTTTCAAATCCAGAAAACCACAGTCTTCAGTGGTGGGAAGTTCTAAGGAGATCTGAAGGCATCATCTGATAACAACTATTAGAAGGAGAAACCACGCTGTCACAGAGGTTCTTTAGAAGGGACTGTCATTTATTTTCTCTATCAGATGATGCATCTTAACTAATTACATTTTGTGAAACGGTTTATGTGTTTAGCACAGCAAAAACAAAAACAAAACTGCACAACACATACAATTAGGTCGGTCCGTTCATGTCATTCCATTGAGGGAAAGGAGCAGGTCTGGTTTTTCTAATGCCCACGGCAGGGGTGGAGAGTGAAGAGGTGTTTTGAGAACGACTCCCCAACGGCAGAGCTGGCGGTCATGTTCCAGAAGAACAGGAAAGAGTCCATGCAGCCCTGAATTCTTTAGGTCTGGGAGTGCATTCACGCAAACGCTAAACCCAGCTTGGGCTGAGTGCCACTAAGCAAACTGCAACTTGGAAGGGATGTGGAGGCAGACACCAGACCTCTGAGGCCGGGCCCAGCGCTGTGTGTGAATCGGTGTGCAGGACCCCAAGCTACTCGGGCCCTCTCTTCATGAGGAGCTGACCGACATTTGGGACTTGGTGAAGCCAGGGGCTCCTGGCCAACACAGGAAGGGTCGAGCTAGGAGGACAGGTGGGGCCAGGAGTGGGGGGAAGCGGAACAGAGCGCCAAGTGGCCAGATGACCCTGCCCAGAGCCCAGCCTCTAGCCTCTGAGCTGGCCTGTCCCAGCGATGAGGCACAGGGAGAACGAGATCGCGGAAACTCACATTCCATGTGTCCACAGTGATCTTGACCAGCCATGCGCCAACCTGACTCTTGCAATTCACTGAAGCCCTTTCCTCTTAAAACCCCCGCCAAGCCCACCCATGCCAAGGACCGATGGCCGAGCTGCCCACACCCTTCCACACCCAGCCGTGGAGACTGTGGTCCTCAAGAGCCTCACTGTTGTCTCCAAAACTCCGTATCCCCACTGTACTTGTAACTGTAATTACATCACTTAATTAAATATTACACACATCGATTCAATGGACGTTTTAATAAGAGTAAGTATAATTACATCATTTGATTAAACATTACACAGACTTATAAGAATTTAAGTAAGAGGGTTTTTTCCTATGAATTAAGTTGAATGTTTTAGGAAGACTTGATGAAGACAAACTGCTGAAAGAAAGAAAGAAAGAGAAAGGAAGGAAGGAAGGAAGGAAGGAAGGAAGGAAGATAGGTTTAAGTAAGTATAAGCAAGACAACCTGCAGGACAGGAGGAGGGGTAGGCAAAGGTCTAGCAGCAGCCCTTGTGGTTTCTTATTTATTTGCACGTATCTGTTCCTGTTCCAAAAGGAGGTCAGCTGGAATGTCTGTCTGCTCATGGCTCTCAACACCCAGTCTGGGAGGTGCTGCAGGGCCAGGCTTGGGTCTGGTGTGCTTCTAACACATATTCAGCACACCATAGGTCCTTGTTCGCAGGGCTAATGCCAAGAACTGATACCTATGACAGTCTGGCTCCAGAAAGGAGCCACTTAGAAGGCTGATATAGGACTTGTGGCCAAGGGAATGGGGAAGGATGTCACTGTTTCCCCAGAGAGATGAGATCCGGGCTGCAGCGAGGTGCAGACAAGGGGGCATGAGGCATACTGGGAGGGAACACAGCAGCATGTGCCGGGTGCTGGGACCATGGGGCCAACAATGCAGAGCAGGGAGGGAAGTTGGAGGGCAGGAAGGGGTCTGCTGATGGGCATCACCCCAGTCTCTGGGAGAACTGCCCCAGCCTGCGTGCAGCAAGCAGGATCCAGGTCCTGGGGTCACACAGCCACACAGGTGGAGCTGTAATGGAGACGGTGACACCTGCAGGGGAGGCCTCAGGGCCACTGTCCCCACAGTTGCTGTGGGACTGCACTGTCAGGGGCCCACACCTGGTGATGCTAAGCCAAAGCGATTTACAGACGATGTCCCGAATGCTGCTCTGAGAATGGCAGAACGATGAAAGGCTGAGTTCCCCACACACCCGGCTACTGTGAGGAAGGGCTAGGTGACACCAGGAGGAGGAGGCAGAACCCGGACCCGTAGGGAAAGCAGAGAAGCATCCAAGCGCGACCTCCCCCACCCCCCCCAACCCAGAGGTTCTCAGGGATGCTGTGTGGTTAATGTCTTTTCCCTGCAGCTGTCAAACAAAGTGCAGTGAAGTTCAAAGGCAAACAGGGGCTGAGTCCACACCAGCGTCAGCGCAGAGAGTAGACCACGGACCTCTGGGCCTCCAGGCCTTGAGGAGAGGTCACTTTTCCTTTACCAAGTGCTGACACCACCCCAGGGCCCTGTTTGCCTCTTGAAGCCAACTCAGCCTTCTATCTTCTAAAAAAGCTCTTTAGAACAAAAATTCACAACTCCCTGTGACACAAAAAGGGTTGTTCCAAGTAAAATAAATACTGGAGAAGAGCCCAGGAAATTGGCTTATAAACAAAGAAAGTTCAGGTTGCTAATACTTTAACCTGAGTCAGACAAACACTGGTCAGCAGAGCTCTGCGATGCCGGCCGTGTCCCTTATCCGCATGGTCCAACATGGCAACAACCAGGAACACTTGGCCACGGGACAGTAAAAATGTGGCCAGTGCCACTGAGGAACCCAAGTTCTCGTTCACTTCATATTTAAAGAGTTCCATGTGGCCAGCGGCCATCATACTGGAGCATGCAGGACTAGTTAGAGACATATTTTTAAATATTTTTACCATAAACATAAGACATGTAAGATTTCTTTAGTAATGCTGCTTTGCCAGGTACTGTCCTAACCATTGACAAGCATTACCACACTTAATCCTGATAAAAATGTTACCAGAGCACTGCGCTCTTATCCCCACTTTAGCGAAGAAGAATCCAAGGTTCAGTGAAGCTGGAAACAATCTCCAAACTTCAAGAACTATGAGACACCCCAACAAAATTAACCCTGAAAACTAGTGTCTAACAATAATGGCCAGAAATCAGCACTTAATAATCAGTGGCAGTAAAACCACAACCAAACTCACCTAGAAAATTATCAAAAGAATTTTCAGTTAGTGAGTCACTTCTTTCTCTAAATCTTTGCAAAGTAATAATGATAGGGTGTGCTACATATAATGTGCTTTTTTTTTTTTTTAAAGATTCTATTTATTTATTAGAGAGAGAGAGCACAGGCAGGCAGAGAGGCAGGCAGAGGCAGAGGGAGAAGCAAGCTCCCTGCCGAGCAAGGAGACCGATGTGGGACTCGATCCCAGGATGCTGGGATCATGACCTGAGCCGAAGGCAGCCGCTTAACCAACTGAGCCACCCAGGCGTCCCTATAATGTGCTTCTTAAAGCACAAAAAGGACCCCCAAGTTTGTTTGTGTGGTAAGACTTTGTCTTTCTCAGGAAAGGGCTTTCTCAGGCACTCTTAAAAGGATAGTCTGACTTTGACATTCCTCTTGACCAGGAAGAGGAAGACCAGCCTTAATGGAGAGGCTCTGCCTTGGAAAATATGTCCCATCCCCACTGAGGCTGCATACACAAATGGCTTTCAAATGGGGCTGGGGCTGATAAGCCTGACAGCTGCCTGGTGGGAGACGATGCACCTTCTCTACCAGGATGAACCGCATAGATCACTTCCCAGGACAAACAATGGGCAAGCATCACCGCCACCCCTGCCAGGAGGAGCACTGTGCGAACAGCACCCATCACTCCCCAGGACGAGCACTGTGCGAACAGCACCCATCACTCCCCAGGACGAGCACTGTGCGAACAGCACCCATCACTCCCCAGGACGAGCACTGTTAAGAACAGCACCGATCATGCCCCCTGGGACGAGCACTGGACAGACAGCACCGATCACTGCCCCCACCAGGATGAGCACTGTGCAAACGGCACCCACCACCCCCCAGGATGAGCACTGGAAGAAACTGCTCCTGAAGAACACAAATACCACCAACCCTTCTACTCGGGCTCAGCCTCGCAATAAAGCAAAGGCTCAGTGGAAGGGGAGTCTGCAGACTCGTTCTGGACAAAATGAAAATGGTTCCCCATTGGCTTTCTCTTCAAAAAGCGAAACACTTCAAAGACACGGAGACAAGGAAGGGGAGGGACAAAGCCCTGAAAGAGACGAGGGGAGGAGGACCAGTTCTCTCTGTATCTTCAGTCGTGGGCAGGCACACCACTTCCCCCTGAGATACGCAGTTCTGGTTTTAATACTTAATTCTACAAGCTCCTTAAATCTACACTTACTAGATTAAGGAGGCACGGGTCTTAGAGATGATCGTGTCCATTTGGGAGTA
>RCUC01121088.1:0-21118 GCA_003697995.1 Taxidea taxus jeffersonii
GGGCAGGGCTATGAGCTGGCTCACATGTGACATAATCTATATTACCCATCCCCCATCATATACAAAACTGCAATGATCCCACACAGCCTGAGACAGAAGTTGCTTTTTAAATTTAAGATGTCACAAATGTCTTTGCACATCACAGCTGTGGGATGTTGACCAAAATATTCTACCCCCGAACCTCCATTTCTTCATTGGTAGAATGGGGAAGTGCTGTTGAGAATGAGTTACCAGAAGGGATGCCTGTGCCCCCCGCAGCCCCCCACCCAGCCGCGGCCACAGCTGTAGGTAAAATCCTTGTTATTTACACTATGTCCTGGTTTTTAAATGGCTTGTAGTGCCCATCCTTCACATGGAGACACCATACATTATTAAATTTATCCCTATTGGTGGACTTTTAGGTGGTTTCCTAATTTGCAGGAGCATAAATGACCCTGCCATTAGTCTTGGGAAACCAATGAAAGAGAATATGCTAACCCATCTATCCTAACCAGGAAGCTGGGAAGCAAAAGACAAATCCTTCTTTTCATGGTCTGGTTTTAGAAACATTTCTAAATGTTAGGCCCCACCTATTATTGTACCCCTTCAGGGCATGACAGATCTGGTCCCTAGTCAAGGTGCTAACTCCAGGCTCCTGGTAAACCCAGGATACTTTTTTCCTGCTTTTATGCCAAGCCTAAGGCCCCTTCTTCCTACCTTGAGATACCCCAGGGTTGTATTCAGACACCTGAGAGATTCCTCTTCTTCTTTTTTTCTTTTTTTTTTTAAGATTTTATCAATTTATTTATATGAGAGAGAAACAGCATGAGCAGGCAGGCGGAGGTGCAGAGGGAGGAGAGAAACCCAAACAGACTTCATGCCAAGTGTAGAGCCAAACACAGGGTTCAATCCCACAACCCTGAGATAAAGGCCTGAGTCAAAATCAAGAGTCAGAAGCACAAACGACTGAGCCACCCAGATGTCCCTATTCTTTTCTATTTGTTTTTATGTGATGAGTGTGCAATATTTTGATGTATACAATGTATGTGTGTGTGTGAAAACTTATTTGCACAGTTTACAGAGGAATAGTAAGGTGAATAGCCCTTGATCTACCACCCAGACCAAGAAACAGAACATTCCATACCCAGAAGCACCCCCACACATGCCTGTCTTTCCTGCAGGGAGCTTTCCAGAGGAGGGTGGAGCAGAAGGGGCGGGTCCATTGGGAACAGTGGAGTCAGCAAACCAGATCCCACCCTGAATGCCATTCTGCCCCTGCTTGCTGTTTGAGGTTCTGAGGCCTTGAGCACATTACTTAACTCTGAGAGCTTCGGTTTCTGGTCTTTGAAGTGGAAGATTGTTACGTAGATTAAATGAGATGCTTCTTTTGATAAACTCCTCAGTCTGGTGTCTGGCACCAAGCAGGTGCCAAAGCCCAGAAGCTCTTGTTTTTGTTTTGGTGAGAGATTCTGAACAGGGAATTCAGAAATAGGCTCCCGGCCCTTTGTCCTGTGATTCAAGTCTTGGGCCCCAACTTCCTCAGGTGGGAAGGAAGGAGGGCACACTCACTAGAAACTCGAACTTCTTTCTCTCCAGCTCCCGCCCTTTGTAATTGTACCAATTATTAAGCTAAGGAGAAAGGGCTTTGGCGAAGCAAGAACTTAGTACAAGGACTCAGCAAACAGTGCCCTTAGCTGGACCCTAGAAAAAGATACAGTGGCCCAAGATCAGTTGCATGGCCAGACTATGTCATCCTCTGGTTAATAATGACAATATTTTAAACACTTATCCTGGCGAACCTGGATATGGGTCATTTATTTCACAGAAGACAACGCTATCTGACAGATTCTGTTATTCGATTCCCACTTTCCAGATGTGGAAACTGAAGGCTCAGAGAGCTTGCATAGACTGTCCACAGTCACACAGGGCATGACCTTTTGATTGGCAAGCCTGTGCTCTAACCAGCCTGTCTCAGAGTTCAAGGTGTACCTAAATCACATAGGGATCTTGTTACAAGGCCTACTGTGATTCTGCAAGTCTGGGGGGTGGGGTTGATGCTCTGAGTTTCTAACACACTCCCAGCAGCGCTCCTGCTCTCCGTCTTCTCACCATCTTTTGATTAATGAGGCTAAACCTCCATGCCCCCCTCACCAGGTTCTGGAGCCAGGTCGAGAAAGGGCCTGGGGCCTCCGGACTCCTTGTTTTTCTGTTTTTGTTTTTAATTTTAAAAATTTTTATTTATTTGTTTGCTTATTTATTTTAAAGAGAGTGCATGAGAACGGGGGCGGGGGAGGCGGCAGAGGGAGAGGGAGAAAGAGAATCTTCATGCAGATTCCCTACTGAGCAAGGAGTGGATGCCAGGCCCCATCTTACGATCCCGAGATCACGACCTGAGTGGAAACCCATAAGTCAGACACTTAGCCGACTCAGCCCTCTGGGGCCCCCAGACTCCTTGGTTTCAAGGAGCACAAACATCGTCATCTGGAATCTGTATCCACGTGGTTACTTGCAAAGACAAGGTGAGGAACAGAAGAGACTTTGTCGGTACACACGTAGCTAGTACAAAGTCAAAGCAGCACAGAACTGTGATTAACTGAAGTGCACGGTCTTGTCCTCAGTCTCTCGAGGCCGGGCACCTGCCCATCCCCAGGATCCAGGCACAGAGCGTGTCCTCTGGGAACAGAAGCAGATTCCCAGGACACAGGCCACTGCACAAGTCCGCTCCCAACGAGCTCTGCTTCCGTTTCCACACTGTGCCCGGACCTGCCTGCCCCAGTATGCTAACTGGCCACCTCCTTTCTATCCAAGTGAGACTGGCATATAATCACCTTAATTTCTTTTAAGATTTCTATTTATTTGACACAGAGACAGAGAAAGAGAAAGCACAAGCAGGGCGAGCAGCAGGCAGAGGGAGAGGCATGCAGACTCCCCACTGAGCAGGGAGCCAGGAGCCTGGAACCATGACCTGAGCAGAAGGCAGATGCTTAGCCAACTGAGCCATCCAGGCACCCCTACAGTCATCTTTTTAAATGTTAAGTATTTATTGTTTTAAACATTTACTATTTAAAATATTTATTATTCTAAAATGTTTTAAAATCTTGATTATCTGTTCCCACACCCTCCATCCCTACCCTCCTCAGGACAGCACATAGGGGGTGTCCGTAAGTTTGGGATAACCAGAAGACTGACTGGTAGGGCACAGCTTTCATTCGGGTTTGCTTCCCTACCCCCTCCCAGAGAGTAAGAACCTCTAGGGCAAGGATTCTACCTTGCTTCTCGCAGTCCACCTTAGAATGCTGTCAGGTGCCTGAGAAACACAGGACTCTGGCTAACATCGCTGTTACATATGCAGAAATCATGGAGCTAGTGAGTGTGCATGTCATCTTCTCATGGCATCCTGCTGCTCCTCCTGCCTCCTCCTGCTCCCCAGCAGACTCCCTCTCTGCTTGCACCCCTGTCTTCTGTAGCCTCTGGGTCTTCTGACGGCTGTTGGGTTTCTCCGTGCTGGAGTTCAGATGGTGAGCATGCCTCTCCTTTCATAGGATGCGTTTATCTTTCCCCAGTGGCTGACGTTGTATGGTCTCTTCCATCATAACCTTGTCATTCATACATCAGCTAGGAACTTGTCTGTGCTCTCACTCCCCTTGGCTTCATGGCTCACCTTTCCTGAGGTCAAGTGACTTTCAGAGGCGGTGGGGCTCCCAGGTGTCGTGGAGGTGTGCCAGGGGCCAGGAAACAACACTGAGGGGTAGAGGCTCCAAAAGGAAGAGTCTAGAGGCTCTAGATAACATCTGTTTGTCCCCAGGTCTCTCTTCATTCTGAGTCCCTGGAGCCTTTCTCTTCTCTCTTCCAGACATAAGTTCCTTCCAGTCCCAGGGAGAAGGACAACATGTTGGAAATCTCCCCACAATTGAAAACGGCAACACGACTTTGCAAAATTTCAGCTCAGAGCGGCATCCAGTCCTCATTATTGCTGTAAATAGTGGTGGTGATGCAGGGAGGAGGACTCATTCATTGACACCCAGAGAGAGGCTATTTTTATTACATCCCAAGACAAGAAAAATTAGGGCTCCACACACTGCTCCCGACTGCTTCTGACAGACCAAAAGAGAAACGTTTCCTGTTGACTAGAAGAAGTTTCTCCCGCTGGCAGTGTTTACTTTTTCCAGGCTTCTGTTAAAAATTTCTGCTTTGTATGGCTCCCTGCTGAGGACAGAGACTGGCGACAGGAACTCAGCTGCTTTTTGACCACACACCTGCAGGTGCTAGGCCCCCATCATCCACAGATTCCGATCAAGGGATGACATCGATTTTGGTTGCTCCCGAGGGTCTCAGCTTCAACCTCTCAGTTATAACCAGCAGCAAGTTGGGGGTGGGGAGAGATGTGGACAGGTTTACATGGAGACTATCACAAAAAGGCAGATAGTCTTACAATCAGGGGTAGCATCCAGAAGAACGAAACATTCTTTTCCCCAGCATGCCGTACCCTGGTGCATAAAAACAGACACTTGGAACCCCTTCTTGCTCTGGACTCCCCTTCCTCCCAGGGCTCTCCGCTCCCAGCCTGCCAGGTCCCCCCACCAGGCTCCCCCTTTCTGCTCTCCCCCTCCCTGAGTCCTGGCTTCAGCCTGAAGTAGTGGCAGCAGCTCTGTCCTTCTGAGTCCTTGGAGGGAAAACAGCTCCAAGGAGAGACGTGCCTTTCTTTAACAAAACTGTGGGGTGTGTTACTCTGCCGACAGGGACTCTGCAGTCTCCTGCCCTGGGAATTGTATCAGTGCAGAATGGAACCAGGGAAACAGAACCCCTCCTCTTCCCCAACACCATCGAGGCCGCTTCTGGAATATTCAATGCAACAGACAGCCGAAGAGTCGGAAGTCTGGGAAGGGAACAGGATGCAGCTTGCCGGAGGAACAGTTCGGGGTGGGGGTTGGGGGGGGGGCTTGTGTCAAACCAGCCCCGATGGAAGAGGTGGGCCATGGTATGCAGCAGAACGTTTGTCCGATGAGTATACAAGCCAGCAAGGTTAGGGCGGGAGACACTCTCACATCTGCCACATGGTTTGCTGTTTTTCGAAATGAAATGTTGGGAGGGGACGTGGCTATCTCTCCTGGTGAGGTTATCACCCCACAGAGGCACAACGTGGTCTCTCTTACTTTGGGTTTCCCCAAAAGTAGATCCTGAGATAAAGTTTCAAGTGCCAATTCAGTTAGGGGTGACCATGGGGGAAGCAAGATGAGGGGAGGAGGCCAATAAAAAGAACATCACTAAGTCAAACATTACGGGGGAACACTGGAGCTATGCGGAATGTCCCAGGGGAGCACTGGGGTCTATCTACAGTAGGGCAGTCCCAGGCTGTGGGCAGCCACATGGGTGTGGGCAGGGAAAGGCTTCCAAGGAGTCGGCATTCGGGCTGGTCATGGCCCTACAGGGGAAGCCCTGGCTTCTCCTCCTCTACCATCCATCACCCACTCTTTCAGCCTCAGGGCCGGGCCCTATGCTAGGCGCTGGGGAAAGAATCTTCATTAAGACAGGTATAATCCTGGCTCCCACAGGGGAATAAAAAGTGGGGGAGACAAATAAAAGCTGAGTCTACAGAAATTGACAAGAGTGGGGAATAGACAATTCACCCATTCATCTAGTCCTCAAATTTTTACTAAGCACCTACCATATGGTGGTCCTAATTCTTAACATGGGGATGAAGTAAAAATTATGAGCCCTCAAGCAACTTTTTTGTTGTTGCTGTTTTTAGGATTTTTTATTTATTATTATTATTAAGGAAAAAAGTCCTTCCTGCTTCAGATGGATGATGAGGCATTGAAATCTAGCTACAGGGACACTTAATGAATGGGCCCACAATTTACATTTGGTTAGAGAAGCTCTGTCCCCTTACCCTCCCTGCGCCCAGGGTACTAACTCAGTCTGTACTGACCCTGAGAAATGACCTTCACTAAACTGCAGGCCCTGGAAAGAAACCCAGCAGAAGGACGCACTCTGGCTTCATTCCTCAGACCCTGGCTTCTCTGAGGGGCATGGCACCTGCAGAGCCCTCAAGGCCCCAGAGAGAGGAGGGTACCCGGGTCCAGCTGCAGGAACCCCTCCTTCCATTTCTGCCCAGCCACTTCTGGCACTCCGGAAACATTGCCTCCTTAACGTGCAAAATAAATAAATAAATAAATAAAAAATGGAGACACGCCACAATCTGGCTCAACGCCCTCCTTAACACCAAACGGATTATTTGTACAAGATTCATCATTTAACTGATGTTGGCAGAATGTTGTGTGATCTCAGCATCAAATGCTGGTCTTCGGTCACAGCATCTGTCCATCAGGAAACAAAGGCAGACACTCTTGTGGCACACATTGCAGACATCAAACCCTGGGCTTTGGGCTGTTATTAGAAAACAACAACAACAACAAAGAGAGTGGCAGAAGGTACAGCATTGAGGATTGCAAACCTACTAAATCCAGGTTGGCTTTTTTCCCAACGTGATGTGGAGTGAATCCCTTTCTTTTGGTCATGCCTTCATTGCGTTCCTATAATTTGGATTGGGGGTGGGGGAGATCTAGCAATTTTAAAAAGAGTCTCCAGGAAAGCCATCCCTCTGGGTCAAGCGGTGGGCTCTGCCAGTGCCAGGCGGGGGAGTGGGGGCGTGTCTGGTGGCAAGAGAAGCAGCTGTGGGAAGTCAGCTCAGCCCCACCCTTTACTGGGCCTGCTGGGCTCAGCCCACACCCAACACACCCAACACTGTTTTGGGCTCAATGGTCTCAAAGCTTCTTTTCCCTTCCTTTTGCAAACGATTTGCCTTGAGTCCTGTGGGCTCTGCATCTATCTGTGCAGGCCTTCTTGGGGCCACTGGACAAAGCTGGGGCAAGACCTGTCCCCTGGAACTGGCTGTCAGCAGCAGCCCCTAGCTGTCCCTCACCTCCCTGTAACCTCTAAGCACAGCAGACCTCGGAGCCTCCCAAAGGCATATATGCTCCTGGGGGCTTCCCTGCCCAAAGGCTCCCGCATTTCCTGTGCTCCCGGGAGGAAGCCCTTACTCCCTGGCACAGCCTCTAAGCACGAACCCCCACCCCAGTCCCCAAGCTCTAGCTCCCAGCCTCATCTCTCCCTTTCTCCACCTCTGCACTCGGGCAAACCCAACTCCCTGCTCTGCCCCGAACACACCGTGACATCTGCAAACGCCCTCCCCTCTCCCAGGAAAGGACTTCTTCCTTCCAGTCTCTTTTACCACCCTAGACTCCTCTTTCCATTGAGCCCATTTTTCCTCTTCTTTCAAGGCTTGGCTTAGATGCGGCTTCCTCCAGCCAGCCTTCCCTGAGCCCTTAGGCTCCTCCCACCAACACCAGCTACCTGATCACAGCCTTGCCCCGGGAGTAGGGCAAGCCGGTTCCCCTACCCACCCTCTACTCGACGGGCTCTCTGTCTTATTTTTAACCTGCACTGTTTCACAGAGCTCCTGGTGGGGAACACAGGCTAGATAAATGCGTGCAGGGTAACCAGGTGAGTAAAGAAACAAACGCTATACATTCAGTCCACCGCTGAAACGGGGCTCCACACCAATGCTGTGTGGAGTGCACTCGGCCCCCTGGTCACAAGTTCGCAACAAATTCAGTGTAGAGATGGATAGTAAGTGTTCAGAAACCTTTACAACACTTTGACCACTCCCATGCCTGCCCAGTCAGACAGTAAAACAGTCAGGCTTGTATTTTGTATGCCTTTAATATGTATATTCCTATATACAGTTTTTCCTATTTTATGAAAGTATTGGTCTGCAATGGATTAGAAATCTTAAAAAAAAAAAATGGTCCATGGGACGCCTGGGTGGCTCAGTTGGTTAAGCGGCTGCCTTCGGCTCAGGTCATGATCCCAGCGTCCTGGGATCGAGTCCTACATCGGGCTCCTTGCTCAGCAGGGAGCCTGCTTCACCCTCTGCCTCTGCCTGCCTCTCTGTCTGCCTGTGCTCGCTCTCTCTCTAACTAATGAATAAATAAAAAATCTTAAAAAAAAAATGGTCCTTTACACGAATATTTTGAGAAGCGCTGTTCTACACCCTTCCTGGGATGACAACATGGGAAGTGGGGAAGGGGGCAGATAATGTGGTGTGTAAGTGTGTGTGTGTGTTGCTTGTGGGATGGGGGAACAATAGAAATGGGAAGGACTAGAAGCTAAACCTGCCTGAATATGAGTTTGCGGGGAACACTTTCCCATATGATGCCATCAAAGAAAATTTCTCAGAATCCAACAGCTCAGACAATAAACAGCTCATAGAATAGTCGACTGAACCCTGAGCCCCAAAAGGGAAAATAAATTGCAGCTATTAAGATCATCCTATTTGCCTAACTGACCCAGCCAGCCCCATGTCAGGGGACCCACACCATCCAATTGTCTCCCTCTCCCCGCCCCCCGCCCCCAGAGTCATGATTTTTACATTTGTTTCCTCACTTTCCCCAAATCTGGCTTCCATTAGAGAACTATTTCGCAAATTAACCTCTGTGCCCTCGCAAGTAAAGAATGCAGGAGATTTCCACCAACTATTTTCTCCTGGTTTGAACACGCCATGTGCATTTAAAAGGAGACAGAAATTTCCAGGGCAAAAGTGGTAGCGAAGGCATCATTTCTGTAACTGTTCTTTGAAAATCAACACAAAGTTTTTGTAATGGAGGCGCTGCTTTGCTCCCCAAGTGGCCCCTCATGGTGCCATCTGGAGGCCAGCATTTAATGGATGCTAAGGAATTTCACATTAAATCACCTTCCAAGTGCTGAGCAAGTAGAAAAATGATGTCCGTGGAGCCAAGGGGCTATGTGGTTGGGGACCCAGGTAACGGATGAACTTTATCTGTGTTCGTGAGGAGAGAGGGAATGAGTCACTGGTGGCCCTAGCGCCACGGAGTTATCATTCTCCACGCTTGTTAAGAAAAAGGTCAGAACGCAGGGTAGTCATCACGCATTCGAGGCTCACATTCAGTCTCCCCAGAAATGCTCTACTTAGCCATGGCCTCCAGAATCAGACACATTGGGTTAAACACATGTTAGTAGAAAAGTTCAGGGCCTGAAATGTAATTTCAGAAACTCCAAACTGAGTTTCCAACTCAGGCATTTAGGTAAAAGGACCCAGACCGCGAGCTTAGACTCAGAAGAAATTTTATTCCCAACTGGCTGCTGTTCCCAGTCCTATATCCACACAGGGTCTGTCCAAGTCTGGATGTGGCCATGAGACCTGATTGGACCAATGGAACAGGAGCAAGTGTGACCTAGCTGAAGTTCTGGAAAGTGCCTGTGACTTGGCACTTGCTCTCTTCCGCTGCTCTTTGGAACCCCAAGGCTAGCCCCATGTGAACAAACCCAGGCTAGCCCATGGGAGGATATGAGGTCTTGGGGAGCAGAGACGACTCATCCCAGCCCAAGGTCCTTCAAGACCAACTCATCTGAGTTCTGTCAGCTATGCAAGTGAGGCCATGCCAGTCCCAGCATTTGTCAGGGAGCGCAGACAAGATGAACCACCAAACGGACTCACAGAATCATATAAGATAAACCACTCAAGAATCATATAAGATAACAGCTGGTTTTTTTAAAAGATTTTATTTATTTATTTGACAGACAGAGGTCACAAGTAGGCAGAGAGGCAGGCAGAGAGAGAGCAAGAAGCAGGCTCCCCGCAGAGCAGAGAGCCCGATGCGGGACTGGATCCCAGGACCCAGAGATCATGACCGGAGCCGAAGGCAGAGGCTTTAACCACTGAGCCATCCAGGCGCCCCAGCTGTTTGTTGTTTTAAGCCAGTAAGGTACTTAGTTACGTAGCAACAGCTACCTGAGACTCACTCCCTCATTCGTTCGTTCATTCATTCATTCATTCATTTGTTCAGTTAACAAATACTTGTTGAGTGCCTCCTATGGGGTCACTGTGCTGGGCACAAAGGCAAGTGAGCTTCAGCCATGAGCCTTTTGAAACGAAGGATGTAGTTTATTTGTCTCAGTATCTTGGGCCTAATGTAGTCTGGCTTATAGGATGTACTCAAAAACTTTGTCTAATAAATACACGACTTGGAGTAAATCCCAGGGGGAGAATTATAGACCTCAAACTTTAAAAGCACATATTGCTTGACTCAGCAGTTACACTTCTGAGAATTTAAGGAAATATTTTCCGACATATGCAAAAATTTAATTACAAAAATTTCCCACCATAGCTTTGTTTACAGTAGTTTCATTTGATTTGGTTGAAAACACATCGGTTGCAATTGTGGTTCCATCTCTGACAATTTGACTGGAAAGAATATCACCAATCGCAGGTATGGATAACTTTGATTCGCAGTAAGGTAGCTTTATGACCTTATTGTATCTTTAGACACAAAATATTTTAATATTTTTCAGAAATATTAGGGTTTTTTTTTCTACTTTTAAAATTTCATATTCCCTTTCAGCCAATTAATCATGCTTCTGGGCTGATAATAAGATGAAGCAGAAAACAAGTTCTGTGTCGCTCAGTTATGAGTTAAATGTCTACACAAGCATAAAAGGAATATTTATCATTATATGTAATATGGTAGCGGTATGGTAGATCTATGCCTCTGTTTGCATCAAAAGATGGTCAGGGTTCTTCAGAGAAACAGAAGAGGGAGAAAGGAGTCAGGGAGAGAGAGAGGATTTTAAGGGATCGGTTCATGTGTTTTAAGGGGGCTGCCAAGTCTGAAATTTGTAGGGCAGACTGGCAGGCTGAGAACTGAAGCAAGACTTCTTTGTTAGTCTCAGGGCAGTATTCCTTCTTCCCCAGGAATACCCAGTTTTTGCTCTTACAGCTTTCAACTGATTGGATAAGACCCACCCAACTCCTTAAAGTCAACTCCTTGTAGATACGAATCACAGCTACAAAATACCTTCACACCTTCACAGAAGCATCTAGATTAGTGTTTGACCAAACACCAGGGCTTCATAGCCTAACCAAGTCAACATATCAAGCATAATCATCACTATCATGGGGTTAGTGGGAAAAAAATCAAATTACAAAATAGAATAATTTAGACATACTTTTAAAGATAAAAATAAGGGGTGCCTGGGTGGCTCAGTGGGTTAAAGCCGCTGCCTTCGGCTGGGGTCATGATCCCAGGGTCGTGGGATCGAGCCCCGCATCGGGCTCTCTGCTCTGCGGACAGCCTGCTTCCTCCTCTCTCTCTCTGCCTCTCTGCCTACTTGTGATCTCTGTTCTATCAAATAAATAAATAAAATCTTAAAAAAAAGATAAAAATAATAACATGTATACAGAAAAGAAATCAGGAACGGCATACACAAATATGTTAACAACAGTTGTCTCGAGGAGGGTTGGATAATTGTTGGTCTCTTTTTTCCTTGTTTGTTTTTTTTATTTAGCCTGTAAAGAGAAGGCCCTGCTATTGAAGGACAAGTACACAAAAGAAACACTGAATTAAAGAATCTTGCCAATGCCTTATAGCCAAAGCCTACCAGAAATATACCTGTTGTTGAAGAAACCGGGTTTACCCTTGCAGTGAGGAAAAACATACACCATGCATGTTAGAAAGAACCTAGTGTAGGGTCTGGGCTTCAGATGGATAATTTGGGGGGACGGGAAGGAAATAGGCTCACTCAGAGAGCAGGGAATTCTACAGTTGGGCATGACAGTAAATCCTACCTATAGAAAGGCAAAGTAAAGCTATAATGGATAAAGCATCAGCAGTCACTCCTGTCAGCTAAGACAGGGAGATGTTCGGCATCCTGTGGGTTGCATAGTGACCGTGTTTTCTGGTCGACTTTATTATGGTCAGAGAGTGACCCTGTCTGATGCCGGTGTTCTGTGAGATTGTGTCTGTCCAAAAGGAGAACAATGTAGCCTAACTGTGAATGTTCCCGGATGTCAGAAGTTGCATTTTTTCCTTTCTCAACCCAGATAGGGAAGAGAGTAGGAGCTTTATTTGCACTTCTTTTTTTCCTAAGGCGCTTTATTTTTAGCAACTGATTCTTTCTCTCTTTGTTTAACCATGTTTTCCTGAAAGTTTTTATTTAGCATAGTGAACCAAGGCTAATTTTTCGATCACTGGTGCACACATCATAAACTTTGAGGGCTCTCTACAAGGCATGCAATGACAAACACTTAAACTGTTTCCAGCACGCAGGTGATGGTAGCTTATGTTGTTTCCTTCTTAATCCGATCCCAAACAGAGCATCCCTGGTTGGAAATATGGAGACATTTAAAAGTAGAAAAGTATGAAACAAACAAAAACTTCACATTAAAAGAAAAAGTACAGAGAGAATTGCTGAGAGATGCATGAAAAGCTGCAAAAGCATTCCAGGCAAAATTTCCCCTTGGCACACAAAAATCTCTTCTTTGCATAAACAGAATGACTAAAACTTTTCATTATCAATGAATTCAACATCCTAACCATGCTGGCAGCTTAATGAATTTACTTTTGGCCAAATTGCTTCCGACCAAATTGTCTGCTCTGATGTGTAATGGGAAAATATCTGAGATAACCTAAAACGTCCAACAAGAAGGTGAATCAAGAACGCTACATAAATCATGGCTCGTCAGAATGAGTGCCATGTGTGCATTTAAAGCAGCATAAATACCCACTGATCTTGAAAGGAGGAAATGAATCCTTGTAAACATTAAGGAAAGAGTTACAGGTACAAGTAAGTTCAACTTAGTTGAACATGCAGCCAACTGCAGGACTTCGACCAAAAGGGATAGATACTCCCTTCTCTTAAAAATCACCCCGGTTTCTACTGTTATTCAGTTCATCAAACTGAGTATTTCCTCTTAGGCTGCTTATTACAGAATCTAAGTATCAAGTGGAAAGCAAATCCACTTAGGGCCAAAAGGGCAAGGGCAACTCCAAGGACATACCACCCAGTCAAGTCTGCAGGAAGAAGAGGCTGAAGCGTCAACTCCCATCAACCCAGGAACAAAGTGCTTTCTCCAGGAGAAAGATTTCCTCTCCAAGGGGGTCATGAGGCCCTTCTCCTCTTGGACTTTGTCTTACAAATATTGTTTCAAACAGCTTTATTGAGGTGTAATGGACATACAGTAAACCACACATCAGATGAGTTCTAATATCTTGGTATCCCGCGCAACTCTAACTACCGTCAAGACAAAGAACGGACCCGCTCCCTCCAAAAGTTTGCTTATGCCACCCCTTTTTTAAAAAAGATTTTATTTATTTGACAGACAGAGATCACAAGTAGGCAGAGAGGCAGGCCGAGAGAGAAGGGGGGAAGCGGGCTCTCTGCTCAGCAGGGACCCTGAGACCATGACCTGAGCTGAAGGCAGAGGCTTTAACCCACAGAGCCACTCAGGTGCCCCTGCTTATACTCTTTTATTCTCTCCTTTCCACCCCTCCAGGCAACCACATTTGCTCTCCATCACTATAGATTAGTTTGCTTTCTCTAGAATTCTGTGCTGCTGCCGACATCAGCGATTCAATCCTTTTGGTTGCCGAGTAGTGTTCCATTGTGGGGATGGATCACATTTTATTTTTACATGCACTGGCTGATGGACACATGGATTATTTCCTGTTTGGGCCTATTAGAAGCAAAGCTGCCAGGGGCACCTAGGGGGCTCAGTCTGTTTAGCATCTGACTTGATTCCTGCTCAGGTCGTGATCTCAGGGTTGTGAGATAGAGCCCCATGTTGGGCTCTGCGCTTAGCAGGGTGTCTGCTTGAGATTCTCTCCCTCTGCCCCCTCCCCCCAACTCATGAGCGTGGGGATATGGACATACATTGCCCTTTCCCATGGATGAACATCTAGGGATGGCTGGGTCATGCAGTATGTTTAACTTCTTTTTTTTTTTTTTTTAAGATTTTATTTATTTGACAGAAATCACAAGTAGGCAGAGAGGCAGGCAGAGAGAGAGGAAGGGAAGCAGGCTCCCTGCTGAGCAAAGAGCCTGATGTGGGGCTCAATCCCAGGACCCTGGGATCAGACCTGAGCTGAAGGCAGAGGCTTTAACCCACTGAGTCACTCAGGTGCCCCAGTATGTTTAACTTCTTAAGAAACTGCCAAACTGCAGGGGGTGGGCGTTTTGCCTTTATTTTGAACCCGGGTAGAAGTCCCTAGGAGGACTGCCTTGGACGTAAGCATCTGAAGAGCAGAGCTGGGTAAATACAGGGGATGCAATGAGGGCGGAACCAGCAGGGGTCCACAGGGAAGTGGGGAGGGCCCCTCTGACCAGACAGCCGGTGGGCCCTGCATCCAGGCCATGCGCCCGGGAGCCCAGCCTGTGAGCCATCGTGGAAGCCAAGGGGCATGAGAATTCTAACGAGCGGCTGTGACGATGCAGTTCTGCTAGTGTCAACAAATATTTGTGGAATGAATAAATGCGTGTCAGGGGAGGCTGAATGAGAAAGAGGGACAGGGCTCCGGTTCTGAAGACAGAGAGCAACGAGCTCGTGAGAGAGAGGAGTGGAAACATGTATGCAAGGCTGCCACTCACTCATTTTACAGAGTGTCTCGGATCGGGATGGTGGTGCCTTTCAATGCTGGGAAAATGACATCCCCAAGGCTTGCATTTGCAATCCTGCCAAACATATTGCTGTTTTTAAATCTCATGGTTAAAGAGGTATTTGAGGTTTCTGGAGCGTGTAGCCAGTGGGTTATCTGATGGGAAGCCATGATGGGATGTAACACAAAAGAAGCCAAATAAAAAGGTGACTCAACAAGCTATCTTCTCATGTCCCCCCTTTCCTGGCCCACCTTCCAGACCCTCTGCACCCTGCAGTCATTCTTCTCTGCCTTTCCCCTTAACTGGAATCGCTGGCTCTGGGGTCCTTGCCGGCTTGTTAATGGCTCAGTCAGATAGCCTCTCTCCGGTCTGCTTCTCCTTGGGTCGAAGCAGCATTTGCTCCTGTCACCCAGCCCTTCCTGGCTTTCTCTCTCTCCAAGGCCTGCAGGCCTCAGGCCTCCCACTGAGCTCCAGGAGCACAAGCCCAAGCCCTGGGAAGCCACACTCTGAGGTGGAGAGGATGGGGGAGTGCTCTCTCTCCGCAGCAGCACTCCTGGAACGGAGAGGAGGGAAGCAGGATTAGGCCAAGAAAGAAGTGAAGGTGCAGTTCAGTCTCTGCAAAGATCTCAGCCAGCCCTACAGGGAGCTGGGGAGCTGCTGGCACAGACCTTCAGAGCCTCAAATTGGAGCAGAAGAGTCAGATCCTTAGGGTCTCTGTAGATCAACCACAGGATGGGGGCGGCCCCTGGCAGCAGGCGAGGGCTAGGGTGAGCAGTGTTCTTTAGCCAGAAGCCATTCTGACAGCAATCCCAGCAGTGGGAGAACCAAGTCTTCCCTACCGGGGGTGAGGGGGGGAGCAGGGGGTTGTGGGTGATACAGGACAGCTTTCCCTGTACCTACCATCTCTCCGACTGCTGTTTTCTGGTCATGGTTGACCCCTTACTCCCGGCCTATGGGCTCCTGCTCTTCTCTGTTGCCAAGCCCCTTTTTGTTGTTTTGTTAAGATTTTATTTGAGAGAGAAAGAGCAAGCAAGCCTGAATAGGGGGAGCAGCAGCAGGAGAGGGAGAAGCAGGTTTCCTGCTGAGCAGGGAGCCCTACAAGGGACTTGATCCCCAATCCCAGGACCCCGGGATCACGACCTGATCCGAAGGCAGTCGCTTAACCGACTGAGCCACCCAGGTGCCCAGCCAAGAGCCTTTTTATAAGTCCCTACTAAGGAGAACCAACCAAGAACACTAGCTAACATTTATTGGGTGCTTGCTATCCTAGATAGTAGGCACTGTGCTCACTACTGCCCATGTATGATCCCATTTAAGTTCTCTGAAACCCAATGTTTTCAGTGATATTTAAACCTCATTTTATCACCAAGAAAAATGCCAGAAGTCTTCCTACAAGAATTGTTTCTGCCACGTCACCTCCTGGCTCAAACACCTCTGATGGCTCCCACTTATGGTCAGAATAAAAGCCCACTGTCCTAAGCCAGCATCCAGCCCTGCACTATTTGTCCTGAGTCTCCTTTTTCACAATGCTTCCTTCACTCCTGCCAAATGGCTCCCTTTGCTTGTGCCTTAACCTAGCCTGCCCCAGCCTGCTTCTAGACTTGCTCAGCTGAGCCGCCTGACTAAGCCTATCCATTCATTCTTCCTTCTTCCACTTACTCATCTGCTGGTTTGCTACAGACTTAACATATGTGAGGCTGTGTGCTAGGTGCTAGGGACACAGTGCTGACCAGACCTGGCCTGTCTGTGCCTTTGGAGCCTCAGACTCTAAGGAAAAACACAGACATTATTCAGATATTTGACAAAACTTTTCCCAGTGCTAAGAGGGAGCCTCCAGGCATGCTGAGAACTTAAAAAACATCCAAGAAAGCAGTACTGAGCTCCCTCCAGGAGCTGGTGACCCTCGGAAGGCCATGGATAGGACTGCTGATATCAACGGTCCTCCGCCTTCATACCCCAATTTCTTCGTGGGGCTCTGCCTAAGCATTCCTGCCTTTTGGGTCCTCCATGTCCTCCTCCCAGCATTCTTCCTGCAGACCACCATCTCTCCCAGATCAATTGGAAGAGGCTTGTTAACCGTAGTTATTTATCTGAAGGCTTGGTCTGTCTCAAGTTCACCATATGCACCAGCTCACTAATTACAACACCCCCCACGATAACCCTGTTTCTTCTCATCATTGCCCCCCCACCCCCGCCCTGTCTCAGCCCATCCTGAGCAGGGATCAGGTATAAGTAGTTTATTCAGGAACTGAAAGAAATCAGGGCAGGTTGGTGGGGAAGGCAATCCATAAAAGGAGTGGTATCAAGCAAGTTAACCTCCTGGGAAGCCAGAGCTTAATCCCACTGGGGACATTCTGGGCAATGGTGTGGAATGCACATACCTCAGAGTCATACCCACGGGGGCAGGGAGTCAGTGTACTTGCTCCCCAACTCCCATCAGACGTGGCTTGGTTGAGAGCTGGGTGTGAAGGTGGGGTCGGCACTAATTCCTGGGCATTTCTGGCCTCTGCAGGGCAGATGACATAGGTGTGAGCAGCCAGAGGAAGCCCTCAGATGAAAAAACACAAGCAGTGGGGGCATGAGGTGTGTTCATTGCTCCCAAATTACAGACAAGGAGAGTGAGGCCTGGGGAAGCTGGCCCAAGGGCACGCGGCTAAGAACTGTCGGCGACGAGATTTTTCCCGGGTCCTTCTGGCTCTAAAGCACATACCAGTCCCCTTGAGAGGCATTATCTCGTCTTATCCTTCAGTACCCCTTCCAGCCCTTTGCACAAGGCTAGAAACCCAGTGGTGATTCCCCAACCATTTCCTGGCTGATAAGCCTTAGCGACGAAAAGCTTATTAGAACCACAGAATAACAAGCTCTTAAATGTGCCTCTTTCCTTCATAATGGCCAGTTTCACCCCCAGTTTCTGAATCAGCTGATGCGCTTCTCAGATCCTTTTTTGTCTCATCACCTCTTCCACTCTGTCGTCTGCAAACAGGGAAACTGAGGGATGCCACTGCGGATGGCTCCCTCTCACGAAGTGGGAGCCAAAGCCAAGGTTGCCCTTCCTGGCCTCCAACAAAATCCAAATGCCCCACCAATCCTTGTTTTCCCTCCATGAAATTCCCCTAACTCGATTAAAGAAAAAAAAAATCAATCAATTTACATGGTAACAGAAAAGGACAGGGTCATGTATAAAATATTCCCCCATCTGTACTGGAGGGCACGGCTTACACGCTTCAAGAGCACAGCCAAAGGCTCTGGGGATTTGTTTTTCTTTCCCTGACCCGCGGACTCTGATCTCTCACTTAACCTCTGACCTCTTCAATTCAGATAACCAGGGAACTGGCAGCTGGGGCTAGGGGATCGCCCCCAATGCCACCCCGCGCCGCCCAGGCTCCGTCTGGCCTAGGAGCTGGAACAAAGGGAAGCAGTGCTCCCCCTCCAGCCTCCCCCAGCACTTCAGAGCCCCGCCCTCAAGGACGGCAATGAGCCCTGTAGGGACCCTGGCCTGTAACCACTTCCCCGCCAGGCCCCCCACCTGGCAGCACAGGGGGCCGCCTCATTACAGCTAATGCCGTTTAGAGCCTGCTTTGTGCAGCAGGAAAAATAATAAACAACATGAACCCCTGGCTTTGACTCCATTTTAAAAACTCAAGCTAAAACAGGCTTCACGGAAGATCCATGACCTACCCCCACCACCCCCATCGGCCTTTTTTTTTTTTTCCTTTCTCAGGCTTCATTTAAAACAAGGCCAGAGACTGGATTTTTAACAGCAGCTACTTAGAGGTGGGTATGAGCCACTTGTTTGAAATTGAATCAGCCGTTTTTATTAAACCATATATTTTCATTCTTGCCAGCAAAGCTGGGAGAGGACTTTGGAGGCTCTCTGGTGTTCTCTCTGGTGCATTTGCACTGACAGGAGTGCTGCCCCCCCCCCCGCACCCCTGCCCCCACCATGATCCTACTCCAGTGCTGGGGAGCTGCGGCTGGACCCAGCTCCATGGCAGCCCCAGAAAGGAAGCATCGGAAAGACCCCTACCCCCAAAACTCACTTGTAAATCAGAAGCCCACTCCCCGGCCCCTACCTCCCAGCTCGTTTCCAGTTCTGTGTCTGCTGGTGACTTCGCAGCTCAGCAGTGACCACCGCGGGCATGCCCCAGAGCTAGATGACTCCTTTAGCTCTGCTTTGGCAAGAGGCTCACTGCTGCCTGCTGGACCATGAGACGTCTTAGCGACAGACATTTCTTTGGAGCCTCCAGTTCCCATATGCTTGTGGTGGGCCTTCCTAGAACAGTGCCTGGCACACAAGGACAGATGTCCCTAGGTGTCATTCATATTCACTGCCAACATTTACCAGGGCCTCCAACTGTGCGCCAGGAACTAGAGACAAATGAATGAGACCTAGCCCCTACCTTCACGGAAATCATGCTCTCAGAATGTGGTTTTCTACCCAGCCAACACACTGAAATCACCAAGAGAGCTTTTAAGAAAAGCTGATGCTGGGCCCCACCCCCAGTGATTCCAATTTAATTGGTCTGCATTCTTTCCGATGCTTGATCAGGGCTGAGCACCAGGGCTCTCCAGGGAAGGGCAGACAGCAAAGAGCTATGCCCCAGGGTGAAGAGGGCAGGAGCAGGGGGCTGTGTATACAAGGGTCTAACTATGACTGGAGTGGGGAAAGCTCTCAGGAGGCAGGAGGAACTGAGACTAAAAACAAGTTAGTATGGGCCAGGCAAACGTGTTAGGAAAAGAGAAAGGGGGAGAAGATTCTAGGAGACCGACCGGAACAGCTCAGGTAAGTGTCCAGACTGAAGATGAGAATCGCCAGTAGACTTTCCAGGAATTTCAAGTAGCCGGAGTTTCGGGGGAAGAGAAGCCATAGGGGATGGGGGAGACTAAGCTGGAAGGGTCAGTGCCCAGGGACTTGTAGGGTCCGTCATCCACCTAAGGGGTTAGAACTTGCACAAGGTCAATGGGGAGCACAGATGGGAAATTCTTAGCTTTACATTTTGGAAAGTTCCGTGGCTATAGACTGGGTTGGAGGGCAGCCAGACTGGAATCCGGGTGAGAAATAACCGTGGCTGGAATAGGGAGGTATTAGTCCAACTTAGGTAGGGAGCAGACCCGGAGAGACAGTGTGGGAAGGTGTCAGAGTTGCCCCACCTAAGGACCAAAGAAGCTGGGGCATTTGCCCACTAACTCCTGGCATTGATCCGAGGCTGCTCCTCTGGGGGTTAACTCCCCAGCATTCTGGCTTGCCCCATCCCTGCTCTCAAGAATGCTCCGGCCAAAGAAAGCTCCCTGGCAGAGAGTGCCCGGTGCAAGCTATAGGAAGCCATCCGTGTATGTGAGAACACTGAGTGCCAACGGAACCGGGGAGAGCGGCCACAGAGCTGTGAGGAGGTCTTTACCCACAGAGTTAGGGAACACAAGATTGAGGCCAATGACTCCTGGGAGAGGCTGTTGGGTGTGGGATGATGGGTGGGGATGGTGATGAGGAGGCAAGGGGAGCAAAGGAAGGAGGGCAACCCCCCAGATGCTGGTGGAGGGCACGAGCCATTAGAAGGGAAGCTTAGAACCAAGGATAAGAGCAGCACAGCTGCGGGCAGGGGCCCACCAACACCCCTCTGAGCATTCATGCAGGGCAGGATCAGGGAATTCTGGTTGATCAAGCTCTCTAGACCCTGGGGTTTCCAGGAGTGAAGGTTGTATTTGTAGCAGGCTCACGAAGAAGCTTAATGGGCTATTCTGAACGAGCTTTAATTCTGGGTCATTCCCCCAGCCCCAATCTCATGCCTCCTCTCTCCTCTCCCCAAGATATCATCCCTGACATCATCCTTGGCACATTTCTCTTCCCTGTCCAATTTCTCAAGCCCCATCAAATCAGCTGCTCTGTTGTTTATGAACTCATTCAGGGCAAGGAAAAGAAATCCATTCAAACAAACTCAAGTCCAGAGGCTAAATTATTGGGAGGAAGAGGGGTGGGGAAGTAACTGAGGGCAGGAAATACAGTCAGCGTCCCTGCCAGTTCAGAAGCAGGGACCATGGAGAGCCCCTAAGAGGACAGAGAAGGCTTTTCTCACTTTTCTCTGAGGCCCCGTGGTCTCTTGCCTTTCCTTCTCTCTATCCATCTGTTCTGTCTCTCTCTTGCTCTTATTCCTTTCTTCTCTCTCTCTGGGATTTCTGTTTAGGTGAGCACAAGGCCACTCTGACCTGGCATCATTCGCTTTAGTTTAAGCCAATATAAATGGCCTTCAGTCTTTGTCTCAATTCCTAATTCTCAGGAGAGAGTAATCCGGTTGGTAAATAATAGAACACCCAACTCAAACTGGCTTTAGGACAAAACCAAATTGTTGGCTCAGGTATAAATATAGATGTAGGTTTCAGGCATAGTTGGGTCCAAGGGCTCAAGCTCTTTCATTGGGAACTCTTAACTTTTAGACCTATTTTGTTTTGTGTGGGTTTCATTCTCAGGCAAGCTCCCTGGAAGTTTAGATCCTCCAGTTTGGCAGTCTCAGTAGAAAGAGAACCTCTTTCTGCCAGAAGTTGCAATCAGATTCCTAGGATTGACTCTCATGGAGCCAGCCAGGATCACAACTTCATCACTAAACCAGTCACTGTCCAGCAAATGGTTGGCCAGACCTAGTAACATGAGAACTCTGGGACCAATGGATTCAGAGTGGGAGAAGGATGTTTCCCC
>RCUC01121089.1:0-16467 GCA_003697995.1 Taxidea taxus jeffersonii
AAAAAAAAAAAAAAAAGAAAGAAAGAAATATAAATTCTGAGGTCCCATACCAGAAACTCTGAATCAGAAATTCTGAGTGGGCAGAGCAATTTATGTTTTCAGAAACACCCCACCCATGTGATTCTAATGCATTACAAAGTTTGAGAACCACTTGAGGAATTAGTAAAGATACAAAAAGCCTTGGCCATATCTTACTTCAAAGAGCCTAGCTCCAGTGATGTTTAGTAGCTCTCCAAGTAATTCTGACACATACCAAAGTTTGAGAAACTCTGGTCCAGAGCTCTACAAGGGAAGTTTGCTACACCATACCTCGAGGTAAATCCTTGGGAACAGTCATCCAGAGCAGTGCTAAGGGAGCTAAAACCATTATGCCAAGAGGATGATCTATACAGTACTTAAAAATACATCATGTCCCTTTTCCAGAGAGCACTGTCTTTAAGGTAAACCACATGTTTTGGGTATTCTGATATTTGAGTTCTTTCCCAATGGCATAAAATAAATACATTTTAAAACTCTAAAACACCTCTACATATCTCCAGCTTAAAAAAAAAATCCTCAACCTCACATCCCACTCAAGCTACCATACCGTTTTTCTGCTTCTGTTAATAGCTAAGCTTAGGAGACTTCTATTCTCTCCTGTCACTACCTCCTCGCTTCCCAATCATTCCTCAACCTATTCCATCTTCCACATCCAACACTCCATTCACACTTTTTTTTTTGTCAATGTTACCAAAACCTCCAATGTGCCAAATACAATCAATATTTTTCATCCTTTTCTTGTTTCTCAAAGATATCTGAATATTGATCATAACCTCCTTTTAAAAATATTTTGCCCTCTTGCCTCCCAAAATAACACTTAATTCTGGGTTCTCCTACTTCTTTTGCTGCTTCTTACTGAATCCTCTTCTCTTTCTCTACATTTTCCCTAGGCAATTTCATGGTTCTAAAATATCATTTATATGGTGATGTGTCCCAGATGTTTATCTTTAGCTTAGATTTCTCTTCTGAGATAAAAACTTATCTCTTTAACTACCTACCTTACATTTTTATTTAGACTTAAAATATCCAAAAATGTCTTCTTTAATATTCCCCTTCTATAGTTCTCTTCTAATATTTACTATATTAATAAAAAGCACTTCTACTCACCTAATTGTTTATGCAAGACATTTTTTAACTACAAAACAGAAAATGTTTAAAAAAAATACTCCCCATTTTAAGATGGGCTTTTTAATAGTCCTGACCAAAATTTTACTTTACAGTTATAAGAAGATTAAGTTAGGACCACATTTTCACAGAGATCACTGGTAAGAAACATAAATAGGATACTTTATAAAAACAATTTTCTCTATGAACCCAAGAGATAGCATATAGTCAAACATATGTACACTTGCCACCAAAATAATATACAGATATGTACTATGTTTCATTACAACACTATGGACAAGGCACAATGTAGTATGAACAGTTGTAGATTTACAATGGATCAGGACAAATTTACAAAATGTCACTGTTTTGTTTAGGTATTTCTTCACTGAAAAATATGAAGCCATGTCTAAGTATTTATGGTCCTAAATATAGTAAAAAAATTTTACTATCAGAGAAAAAACACATTTTTCCACAATTCTTAAGTAATAAACATTTAATTTATGGGCCTATTTCCAAGTTTATGTTATAACTGAAGAGAAGAAAACACGTTTTTCTACCAGATTGTAAAATATATGTATTTATCATGGGAAAAAAACTCACCAATTTTCTCATCCAAGCACATAATTTTCTCCTGAGTAAGCTGTAGCTCATACTTTTTCTTAGCAAGATGTCGCTGAGTATCAGAAAGATCTTTTTCTGTGTTTTCATATAAAAGTCTGTAAACATTTTAATAATAAAACTAATTCTGAAATTTTTATGTTTTATCAATTTTTAGTGTATTTAAATATAAAAACTGGTAAGGACAGTAATACACACTTTTTTCTTTTTAATTTTTTTAAAGTAAAAGTACATTAAAGGAAGTTTGGAGAATAAAGAGTAAAAAGTTCTCCATCAAAAGCTACTATTAGGGAAAAAAAGCTACTATTAGCATTTTTGTGTTCAATATTCAGTACTTTTTCACAATATATAAAGTTATCATACTATATATTCAAAATTGAATCCTGTTTTTTTCACTTACACTTAATCTTTATTATTTTTTAGTCCTATAATACAGCCTTCCAAATCACCATTTTATGGCTGAAAAGTATTACATGAACAATAGCCATTTACTTTCTTTTTTTTTTTTTAAGATTTTGTTTATTTGTTTGTCAGAGAGAGAAAGTGTACACAAGCAGGGGGAGCAGCAGGCTCCCCACCAAGCAAGGAGCTGGATATGGGACTCCATCCCAGGACTCTGGGATCATGACCTGAGCTGAAGGCAAATGCTTAGCCGAATGAGCCACCCAGATGTCCAAAACATAAAGTACTCTTTTTTTTTTTTAAGATTTTATTATTTATTTATTTGACAGAGAGAACACAAGCAGGAGGAGCAGCAGAGGGAGAGGGAGAAGCAGGTTCTCCTCTAAGCAGGGAGCCCGATGCGGGGGCTCAGTTCCAGGACTTGGGATGATGACTCAAGCCAAAGGCAGACGCTTAACCAAGTAAGCCACCCCAGATGCCCCAACATAAAGTACTCTCGACACAACACCCACAGAAAACCAGGTTATCAGAAATACCCCAACACAACCTAAATAATAAAACCCCCCTCCAGTATATACACACCAACAGAAGCTACCATGAAAAAAAAAAAAAAACAACCAACACCCACTATTAAAAGCATAAATAACTGGTCTTCACTTCAACAAAGAAAAACCAGGGGAAAGTACGAATGCAGCCTCCCACTACCACAAATTATGCTGTTGAGTTTCCCACATTTGGGGGAAATCACGGGGATCAGCATATCTGGAGTGCAATGGATAAGGCTTGCCCAGGGAAAACCACCTTTGTGAGTATAAAATTTTTTTTGAAAATATAGTGAAATTCCACTGTAGTCCAAATGAAGAATCTTTTCATATGTTATGACAAAGTATTTCCTTAGCTTTTTTTCTGGTAAAGAAGCATTTAAAAATGCATGCTAAAGGATCCCTCACTGGCTTATTCAGTGGAGTGTGTAACTTTGATCTCAGGGTTGTGGGTTCAAGCCCCACACTGGGTATAGATATTACTTAAAAAAAAAAAATCTTTAAAAACTGCATGCTAAAATCAGAGGTATAAATGTAACAAGTCTATCAATACACATGAGTGTATTGATACCGATGAGTCCTGAAAGAGGCATATACCTTCCAAGGCATACTGTGGCTATTCTTATGCTATTAAATTGCATTGCAGCCATACACTTTCCAAAATAGCCATATTCCCCAGCACAACACAGGGATCCCTCTATTAAGAAAAACAAAATAGAAAATTACACACGTAAGCAGAAGTTCTCAAATCGGACCTTTAAATACACTGACCAACAAACCCACACCTAAAGCAGACATTTAATAGCAACTTTAGAAATAAAGCTCTTAGCTTCTCTTGCAGACTATTGTAACACTAATGTTAGAAAAGACTCTTACAACTCCTCTAAGATATATTTAGAACTTTAAACAACCGACTTTTCTTTTTTCCAAATGCCCAGAGTAATAGAGGAGATTTTTGGTTGCTTCCAAGCTTGGGCAATTATGATTAAAGCTGCTATAAACATCGTGTGCAGGTTTTTGTGTGCACATAAGATTCAACTACTTTAAGTACAATAGAGTGCTATATGGTAAGAGTGTGTTTAGCTTTGTAGAAACCGTCGAATTGTCTAGTAAAGTGGCTGTACCATTTTGAATTCCCACCAGCAATGAATAAGTGTTGCTGTTGACCCACATCCTTACCACCATTTTCAGTGATTGAGATTTTGTCCATTTTAATAGGTATGTAATGGTATCTCACTGTTGTTTTAATTTGTATTTCCCTGGTAACCTATGATGTAGAGCACCTTTTCATATGCTTATTTGCCATCTGTATATCTTCTTCCTGGAGATCTGCTAAAGTCTTGGCCCATTTTTTAATTGGGTTGTTTGTTTTCTTATTGTTGAGTTTTAAGAGTTCTTTGTATGTTTTAGATAACGGTTCTTTATCAGCTGTGTCTTTAGCAAATATTTTCTCCCAGTTTGTGGCTTGGCTTCTCATATTCTTGACATTGTCTTTTGCAGAGCATGTCTTTAATTTTAATTATAAAATTCTTGCATGGACTGTGCCTTTGCTGTTAGACCTAAAAAAGTCATCAACATACTGAAGTCATCTAGGTTTTCTCCTGTTATCTTGTAGAGGTTTTACAGTTTTGCATTTTACATTTAGGAATGTGACCCATTTTGAATTAATCTGAAGGTGTGATATCTGTGTTGCAACAACCTCTGCTCTTATTATATTGCTTTTGCTCCTTTGTCGAAGATCAGTTGAACTATATTTATGTGGGTCTATTTCTGGGCTCTCTGTTCTGTTCCACTGATCTATTTGTCTATTCTTTTACCAATACCACACTGTCTTAATTACTGTAACTTTATCGCAAGTCTTGAAGTCAAGAACGACCAGTGCTCCAACTTAGTTCTTCTTCAGTATTGTTGCCTATTCTTTTGCCTCCCCATATGAACTTTAAAATCTGCTCACTGATATCCACAAATAATTTGCTGTGATTCTGATTAGAACTTACTGAATCTATAGATCAAGTTGAGAAGAATGGACATCTTGAAAATATTATGTTTTCCCATCCATGAATATAGAATATTTTTCTTTCTTGAGGAAGTAGAGATGCAATGGGGGTGGGGGTTAAGGTGGTAGGAAAAGAAAAAATGAAACAAGATGGTATCGGGAGGGAGACAAACCAAAAGAGACTCTTAATGTTATAAAACAAACTGAGGGGGGTAGGGGGGAAGAAGGGTTGGGAGAGGGTGGTGGGGTTACATTATATGTTTAAATAAAAAAGCTTAAATTAAAAAAAAAAGATTAATTTATTTGCAGGGTAGGAGAGACAAAGGGAGAGGGAAAGAGAATCCTTAAGCAGACTCTCTGCTGAGCACAGAACCCAATTCAGAGCCCGATCTCATGACTCAGATCATGACCCAAGCTAAAATCACGAGTAGGATGCTTAAGCAACTGAGCTAACACCAACACCCCTAGAATATTTTTCAGTTTATTTAGTTCCACTTTGATCTCTTTTGTACTTTTTTTTCTTTTGTACCAGTTTTGTACTTTTTCTCATACATATCTTATACATAATTTGTTAGATTTATACTTAAGTATTTCATTTTGGGGGGTACTAATATAAATGGTGTTTTCAATTTTAAATTCCATTTCTTCATTGTTAATATAAAAAAATAACTGATTTTGTATATTAACCACATATCCTGCAATCCTGTAGCAACTGCTTATTAGTTTAAGATTTTTTGTTAATTGTTTTGTATTTTTGACATAGAATATCATGTCATCTACAATAGATTTTTTTTAAAGATTTTATTTATTTATTAGTTAGAGAGAGAGAGAGAGCGAGCACAGGCAGACAGAGAGGCAGGCAGAGGCAGAAGCAGGCTCCCTGCCGAGCAAGGAGCCCGATGTGGGACTCGATCCCAGGACGCTGGGATCATGACCTGAGCTGAAGGCAGCTGCTTAACCAACTGAGCCACCCAGGCGTCCCTACAATAGATTTTAATACTCAAATCTTTTTGGTCTCAAATACCCAGACTCAAACTGAACTGGTCTTAGAATCACTGGACACAAAGACCCAAACTAACTTTTTATTAACAGACAGTTCTATCAATCATTCAACTATATGGAAAATTCTTCTTGGGCCTATATATACTTTATACACTGATGCAGACACAGACACACAGGTTTTTTTTTTTAATCTACTTCTAGGAAATGTTCTGAAAATACTCTCGCTTTTTACTATCATTGTCTGACATAGAAACCCAAAGAGAAGAACTTGTGCTACACTAAAATATACCTGTTTGAAAGAAAAGTTCACCTAAACAGTATAGGAACACAGATAATGAGTATTGGATTTGAAACATTGGGAAATTTCTTCTTCCACCAGCGGTGAAACCCAAACAGAAATGGATTAATTTCTTTTTGGCTGATTTGGCTTGGCAAAGTATGGAACTTCAGTTTAGAGATACAGGCATCCAGGTATGTGCTGAATGGCGCTCATGACTCAATTTCTCGTGTGTGTTCACACACGGTACAAAACATAATTTTCTTACCAACTGACAAAACAGAAAACGGGAACAATATTTTAATTATATTCAATGTAGTTGGATTATGTAGCTTCTAATTAGATTCTCTATAATTCCTTGCCTTTTGTACATGTATATAATATGGATATATTATAAAGTATAAGATACTGATTTATAAAAAATAAACTGACAGCTGACTTCTCACCAGAAATAATGTACATCTAAGATAGTAGAAAGATATTATCAAAGTGTTAAAATAAAAATAATTCCCAACTTTTAGAATTCTCTACGTAGCAAAAATATCCTTCAGTATCAGCAAGGTTACAACAGGGGTGGTGAGAAATGCTCTGCTTTTGAGTACATTTTGAAGACAAAACAAACTGCATTGGATATAGATATATGAAACCACAGATTATTCAAGGTTTCAGGCCAAGAACTGCATGAGTAGACTTCCCAGACTAAGCTAGGAAGATTGAAAAAGCAGATTTATGTGTGTTGGAGGGTGAAGGGTAGTGGGTAGCAGAACTCAGGTTTGAAAATGTTGAGTTTGAAATGTCTATTAGACATTCCAGTAAAGATGAAAAGGAGGTGGTTGGACATTCAAGTCCGGAGTTCAAGAAAAAAGTTCATGCTACAGATATACATTTGAGAGTCAAGAGTAAATACATGAGAGTGGATGAGTTCACATACAAGAAAAGAAGTGGTCTAAGGACTGAGCTGAGGAACACTCCAACATTTGCAGATCATGGAGATGAGGAGGAACTAGCGGAAGAGCCTGAGAAGGACATCCAAGGAGATGAAAAGAAAATTAAATGAGCATGGTACCTCAGAAGACAAATAGAGAAAGTATTTAAAGGAACAGAGAAAAAAGAACAACTGATCATCTTTGTCAAATGTTGCTGATAGGTCAAATAAAATGAAGACTGAGGACTGACCACTGAATTGAGTAACATGAAAGTAAATATTACCTTGAAAAAAAGTTTTCATGAAATGGTAGGAGAAAAAGGCAGATTACAGCAGGTTTAAAAGAGAACAAAATGTAAGACACTGGAGCCAGAAGTTTAGACAACTCTTTCAATAAAATCCCTGTAAATAAGATATAAAATTTAGTAGAAATGTGTAATTAGCAAAAAATCAATCAAAAAGGTAAGTGAAAACTCATTATGTTTTTGGATACTTAAAATCACACTACTAAATAACTAATAGTTCAATTAAGAAGTAATGATGAAAATTAGAAAATATTTTATAAGAAGTACATAACAAAACTTATAGAATACATTCAAGTAAGTATTTTGAGGGAAACTTATGGCCTTAAATGTTTATGTGAGAAAAAAAGCCTGGAAAGTGATAATATAAGCATTCATCTAAAGAAATTAGAAAAAAAAATCTAAAGAAAATATAAGGAAATAATAAAGAACAAAATTTAATGGGGATCACCAAAGCAAAATAGTGGTTCTTTGAAAAGACTAGTAACAACAAACTAAAAGAGAAGAAATCACTACAGATTCTATAGACATTAAAATGTTCATAGGATATTATAAACAGCATTATCCTAAAAATGTTTTAAAATTTAAAGAAAATGAACAAATGTCTTAAAAATATATATTGAATGGCATAAGAAGAAATTTCTAATTGTCCTTTTACCCATTAAACAAATAAAATAAAAACTTCCCTCAAAATAAATAAATAAATAAATAAACAAACAAACGTATGTCAGACCCAAATGGCTTCATTGGTTAAGTTTTAAAACTTCAATATTATGCCAACTTTCCCAGGTAATGAAAGAAGACTACATGAATTGAGATTATTATAAGGTTTACATGATACTGATAACAAAATCTGATTTTAAGAAGCCCCAAGAAGGGTACATTATTGGCCAATCCCAATTATAAAAATAAATGTAAATATCTTAAATAAAGCATTAACTGACACCAGAAATCTATAAAAAGTATAACATACTCTGACTGATTTGACAAAACACATCTATTCCTGGAAAAAAATAAATCTCAGTAATATAAGAATAAAGGAAACTTCTTCAGCCTGCAAGAAGACATCTACAAAAAACGCACAGCCAACATCACACTAACTGTTGAGAATCTAAATGCTTCCCCTTTTTGTGGAACAAGACAAGGATGTCCACTTCATCATTTCTATTCATCATTGTACTGCATATTCTAGCCAATGGAATAAGGCAAGAAATTGCGGGCGGGGCGGTAGGGAAGCATGCAGACTTAACACATAAAACTGTCTTTATCTGCAGATGATCTGATTGTCTACGTAGAAAATTAAATGGATTCTACAAAAAGGCTACCAGAACTAAAAGGTAAATTTAGCAAAGTTGTAAAATACCAGATAAATATATAAAAATCAATTGTAGGACTTCTGGTTTTAACCCTGAGAAGAGCTTAGTAATTGTCATTTCCATTGTTATAACAACAAAAGAAATGAACAAAATGAAACTCAAAGACTTTCTGTGACACATTAGAATAGTGAATTACAGAGTAAACTGCCAATTCAAAATCTGAAAAGAATAACCAAGATCTGCTCATCTGGAGCAGAAGCCACTGGAATCACAAATGGTTAAGAGCTTAAATAATAATTTTGACACACTGCTGGAGGGTGAGTTTGCACTTACATGAGAGGAAGAAGCTCTTAGAGGCCACAGTTTTAGAGGGATCTCTATATTTCAGTGTTTACCTCCAGGAACTCCACTAGGTTCTCACATTAAAGATCTGAGAAAGATCCCCTATAACTCTGACAAGGGGAAGTAATTATTGTGAAATATGCCCAGAGCAGGCTCCATAATAAAGGCTTACTTGTCAAGGAAAAGGACTTTATCATAGCCTTATCCCAGCTATAAAAGGACATTTCTCCCACTCTACCCTCTCTAGCCTTCCTGTCTCACAAAAGTAGATTAAAAAAAATAAAAGTTATACCAATGGAAAATCACTTGTAAACATCATAGCTCAGAGACACAGGTCCACCAAAAGCTAAAATTTAAGTACAAGAGTAGAGAACATGTTCCCTCCTCTCACCTAATTACCACAATAACAGGGCTCCATGATCATCACATTGACTCACAACTAAAAGAGCTGCAAGATGCATGCTCTCACTGAGGAAGAGTACCCAAGGAAGCCTAAAGTCAAAAGGAGAAACAATAACCAGGACAGCAAGAATCTGAAGTCTCTGGCAACACACCCTGAACATAGCTCAACTGCCAGCCAAATTAACATAAACATTCACACTAAAGGCTTATTTACTTCAGTTAACACCCAATAAAATATGCATGACTTCAATGAAAATATTATAAGGCATGCCAAAAGTTAAGCAAAAACACAATGGAAGTATAAAACCAGTCAGATATAACACAGACACAGGAATTCTCAGACAGGAAATTTTAAATAACTATGACTAATTGGTTAAGGGCACTAATGGAAAAAGTAGACAATATGCAGTAACGGGAGAGGGTAACATAAACAGAGAAATGGAAACTGAGAGAAACAAAAGGAAATGCTAGAAAGCAAACTACTGTGACAAAAATAAAGAATGCCTTTGATGGGTTCATCAGTAGACTGGGCACAGTCAAGCCTAAATCACTGAGCTTAAAGACAGGTCAATAAAAACTTCCCAAACTGCAATGCAAAATGCAAAGAGAAAAACAAAAACAAAACAGAACAGAACATCTAAGAACTGTAAGTACAATTCAAATACCAAAAGGAGAAAAAGGAGAACAAGAGCACAAGAAATATCTGAAGTAATTATAAAATAAAAATAAGTCATGGGGATGAAAAGTACAGTATAGGGAATATAGTCAATAATAGTGTAATAACTGTACAGTGATCCATGGTAACCACACTTATTGTGGTGAACATTTCATAATGTATACAGTTGTCAATCACTATGTTCCGCACTTAGAAAAATATGTATGTCAACTCTACTTCAATTTTAAAAATATTTTAAGTAATAATGGCCTAGAACTTTGCAAAGTTAATGCACAGTATCTATAAGACAATGATGAGAGAAATCAAAGATCTAAATAAATGGAGAAATAGTCCATGTTCATGGATTGAAACATTCCATATCAAGATGTCCATTCTCCCCACCCTTATCTACAGATTCAATGCAAACACAATTACGATTTCAGATAGCTATTTTATAGATATTTATTTTAGAATCAGAGGTACTGATTCTAAACTTTATGTGGGAAGGCAAAAGACCAAGAATAGCCAATATACTATTGGAGAGAAAGTTGGAGGATTCACACTACCTAGTTTCGAGACTTACTATATAGTTATAGAAATCAAAACAGCATGGTTTGGCAAAAGAATGAATAAAACAGATCAATGGAATAGAATGGAAATCCCAAAAACAGGCCCACACAAATATAAGCAATTGACCTTTGGCAAAGGAACAAAGACAATACCGAAAGGGCAGTCTTTCAACAAATGAAGCTGAAACAATTTTAAGACATCCATATGCAAATTTTTTAGAAAGATTTTACATCTTTCACAGAATTAATTCAACACAAATCATTGAATTTAAGCATAAAATGAAAAATTATACAACTTCTAGAAGAAAACATAGGAGAAAATTATGTACACTTGGGTTTGGTAATGAGTTTTCAAATACAACACCAAAAACACAACCATGAAAGTAAAAGGTAAGTTGAACTTTATCAAAATTTAAAATTTCTGCTCTGCAAAAGACACTATCAAGAGAATGAAAAGACAAGGCACAGATGGGGAGAATATATCTGCAAACCACCTATCTGATAACATGTATCCAAAATATTAAAAGGATTCTTAAAACTCAACAATAAGTAAAAAAAACCCAAAAACTGAAAAATGGGCAAAGTATCTAAATAGATACCTTACCGAAGAAAATATAAAGATGGCAAGTAACAATATGAAAAGGTGCTCCATATCGTTTGTCATTAACAAACTGCAAATTAAAACAATGAAATATTGCTACACACCTATTATAATGGCTAAAATACAAAAATGTGACAATACCAAATAGTAACAAGGATATGGAGCAACAGAAATTCTCATTCATTGCTGGTGGGAATGCAAAATGGTACAGTCACTTTGAAAGAGTTGGATACTTTCTTATAAAGCTAAATATCGTTTCAATCTATGATTTAGCAATTGTGATCCTAGGTATTTACTGATCTGATCTAAAAACCTATGTCCATACAAAAACCTGCACATGAAAGTTTACAGCAGCTTTATTCATAATTACCAAAAAACTGGAAGCAACCAAGATGTCTTTCAATAGGTGCACGGATAAACACACTATAGTATATACATATGATAGATTATTATTTGGTGCCAAGAAATAAGCTATCCAGGTATGAAAAAAACATGAATGAACCTAAAATGCACATTGCTAAGTGAAAGAAGCTTGTCTGAAAGGGTTGTATACTGTATGATTTCGATTATATGACATTTCCTCAGCCAGGTGATAAAGGTCAAAATCAACAGTAATAAATCCTATGGACAGTACATACCTATAATACCCTAGATATATATGTACCTAAAATGGCATTTTACCTCTGTGACCTCTCTCTCAAAAACAAATTACCCAGTCTAATCATGACAAAAACAGCAGACAAACCCCAACTGAGAGACATTCTACAAAATACCTGATCAGTATTCCTCCAAACTGTCAAGGTCATCAAAAACAAGGAAAGTCTGAAACTGTAATAAGCCAAGAGAAGCCTAAGGAAACATGACAACTAAATGTAATGTAGTGTTCTGGATGGGATCCTGGAATAGAAAAAGGACATCAGGCAAAAACTAAGGAAATCTGAATAAAGTACGGACTTCAGTTAATGTATCAAATAATTCATTAATTCTAACAAATGTATTAATGTAAGATGTTAATAAGAGAGTAAATTGGGTATGAGGTATGTAGGAACTCTAATTTCTTCATAATTTCTCTGTTAATAAAACTGTTGTATAATAAAAAGTTTACTTTTAAAAACAACTATATTTTCATATACAAACAATAAGCAATCAGAAAGTGAAATTTTAAGATCCCATTTACAATAGCATCAAAAAACATAGGAAATACTCAAGTAAATCTGAAAAAAGTAGTACAGTACACTAAACATGAAAATACATTGCTGAGGGAAATTAAACATCTAAACAATGGAGAGATATACTGTGCTTATGAGGGGGAACACGTGAAATTCTTTAGATGTCATTTTCCCCATTTCTAATCAAATTCCCAAGCAGGTTTTTTTTTTTTAATATAAACTGTGAAAATGATTCTAAAATTAAAATAAAATTCAAAGGAATTAGAATAGCCAAAACTATTTAGAGAAAGAACAAAGTTGGAGGACTAACATTACCTAATTTGAAGACTTAAAAAAAAACAAACAAAAAACAAAGTAATCAGGCAGGTTATACTGGGCTTAAGATATTTAAATAGATCCATCAAATAAAACTGATCATCATGAAAAGAGCTATACATATAGGGATAACTGACCTTCTACAAAGCACAAAAACAAGAAAGGATAGTTTTTCAACAAATTATGGAACAACTGGATATCCCTATGCAAAAAAAGGTGAACTTTGACTTGTACCTTGACTATATATGAAAACTTTGACATGAATAGCAGATTTAAGTGTTGAAAACTATAAAATTGCTAGAAGAAAACACAGAACAAAAATCTCAGTGACCTTATATTTGACGATATATCTTTAAAAGAGTACATGAAGCTGGATATAATCTTTAAAAAATCAATAAATTTCACTTAATCAAAATGAAAAACATTTGTTCTTTAAAAGACAGTTGATATAAAGGTAAGCCAGAGTGGTAGGAAATATTTGTAAAATATACCTGAAGTATACTTAGGTATATTAGAATTATACTTAGAATTTAGAAAGGACTTTACAAGTTAATAATAATATAAACAATTCAATAAAAGTGTGCAAAAGATTTGAACAGACACTAAGGAAAATAAATTTATGTACATAAGCACATGCTCAGATGCTCAAAAGCATCAGTTATTAGGGAAGGCGAATTAAAACCATAAAACATACCTATTAGAATGGTTAAGATTAAAAAAACAATGCATACCAAGTGTTGATGAGGCTACATAACACCTGCAACACTCATACACTACTGTTACAAATGTAAAATAAAATAGTACAACCACTTTGGAAAAGTTTAATAGTTTCTTCAAAATTAAACATATACCCATCACATAACTCAGTCACTCTACTCTTAGGTATTCACCCAAGAAAAATAAAAGCTTATGTCCATACAAAGACTCATATAAGAATGTACATAAATATTTTATTTGTTGCAGGCCCAAACTGGAAACAACCAAAATGTTCATATATTCACATATGGAATACTACTTAGGAACAAAAAGGATTAAGCTATTGATTATACAACAAGGATAAATTTCAAAATAATTATGCTGAGGGAAAGCAGCCCACTAAAAATAGATATATACTATATGATTTCATTTATAAAACATTTTAGAAAACCCAAACAAATCTCTAGGACAGAAAGCAAATCAGTGGTTGTCTAGGGATTGGCAGGATAGTTGAGAGGTTACAGAGGGGCACGAGGAAACTTTTGGGAATGATGGGTAGGGCCACTATCTTGATTGTGCCGATATACTTACCAAAGTGAACACTTTAAATATGTGCAGTTTACTGTATGTATGCCAACTAGATTCTAATAATACTGTTAAAAGAAAACAAATGTATGCAAAAAAATCTTCCAAAATATTATACCTCTACCTGATAGAATTTTTTAGTAAACTACTAAAATGCTTTCCAGGAATTTCTAATGACACGGACAATGCTTATCATATACAATTAAGTGAAACTGGCCAAATATATAACCTAATAGAATGACATCAATTACATAGAAAGCTTACATAACACAGATGGAAATATTCCTGGTTAGAAAAAGATCTATATTAATAATAGCTTTCACTGAGTTATGGAATCATGGATGATTTACATTTTCTTTACACTTTATTCTCTAAGGTTTTTGTTGTTGTTGTTGTCTTATTTTATTATTATTTTTATTTTACCTGAGCCTGTAATATCCTTTTAAACAGGAAGTTTTAAAAAAAAATTAATGAAGGGAAAAAAATTTGAGTCATTATCTATCCTGACAAATCATTTGAACATATGTACCACAGACCCTTGAATGATCAAAGAGGGGAATCTGGGAACTCTTATGTGAACCAAGTATTATCTGTAGACTTAATATTTCACACTCATATGAACTAATGTTTTTCAAAGGTTCACAGATGCACTGTAATTCAACATTACTGAATTTGTAGAGCTCTATCTTTTGTATCAACAGACACTAAAACTGCTAACATGGAGGTCTTCAAAAACTTATTCCCTTATATTTATTGCCTGTAGGTTGCTTTAATTGGAATTTCTTCAACCATACCAGTATGTAGGAAGGGCTAAGAACCTACTTGGAATTCAATTAAAAGAAGTTCCATTACATTTTCCTACATATTCAAACACCAAAGTCAAATATGTTCTGTACCCAGAAGGACGTTGTAAAAGGTACTTCAGTTAAACATTAGGCTTTCTGCAAATGTAAGATGAAGATTACTAGAAGTCTGATTGCTAGTTAAGTATGCCATTACTGGTCTGTAAGTGATCTTTGGGAAATCATTTAATGTATGCTGAGACTTCTACAACTGCTTCATAAAAATCCTCTCAGAAATTAAAGTCAACAAATAACTTAATTATCATTATAAAATACTCTACGAAAAGCAGATCTAGTAGTTATAGTAAACTAGTTGTTTAAAAGTAATTTACCTCAAAGAATTATTCTCTGCCTTTTGTCTGCCAAGTTCACTTTCAGTATCCATTGCCTTTCTTGCTAGTGATTTCATTTCTTTTTCCACAGTGGTTATGGTTTCCTTCATCAAAGTCATATTTGACATTTGCTCCATTCGTTCATCATCAAGCTATGCAAGTAGAATGACAAGGTTACTGCCACCACTAACAAAATCTTCCTAAAGAAACATCCTTTCTTTGTAAACTGTGGCATATGACAAGATTTACACCAGGAGATGATCAGATTAGACCTGAATGTTATGGGAGGCTGTATGGGCAAGGTATTGTGGAATATAAACAAGAACAAACCACTGCACAACCTGTGCATAAAGCCTATCACAGTACATGTATCTACATTTTCAATCTGGTTCATTTTGACTGTAGTATACATATCTTATTTGCAAAAGGATTTATTTATTTTTCAACATTAATAAATTATACATATAAAGTAGAATTATGAAAAAAATATTTTTTCTCTCCTAAATGCTTTTTATTCTCATTATAACAACACACATGGATGTATAAATATATTCAATTAAATTTGATAACAGAACGCAAATTGTATAGTCATAACATCTCAGATTCATAGCATCTAAAATTCTTGATTAGTAAAAAGGTGATGTTTCACATTTAAATTCAGTTTAAATACATTCTTATCATTAATTTTCATTTCATTATAATTTCTTCTACCTTAGCTACACTTTAGGTAGAATAAGCCAGTTTCTCTGTATCTGGCAATGTTATGCTTAATGAAAGAGGGAGATGAGAAAGCTGCTAAAGTCCCACAGATGTATTCCTAATGGCTTTTTCTTTAAAGAACACATTTCCAACCTAAAAGAAAAAAGACTTTACTTACATTTTTGGAAGGAAATAAACAAAGAAAAAGTGATAATTTATACTACACATACTACCTTAAATGTTTTAGGATTATTAACACTATCTCAGAAAAATAAAAGAACTTCTCTGAACATAGAAAAAAACAAAGAAAAGGGGGGAGCTACTGACAGTTTATAGCTGAAAACACAAAAGGGATTTTTTCTTTACATTATGAACTGTACACTCCAGCTCTTCTATCCTTTGTTCCAAATGAGCCTTCTCATTAAATGCTGTCTCTTGGGCAATCTGTTTAAAAAACAAAAACAAAACAAAATGTGTTCAGTGTTGCTACACTGTGTTTGTTTCACAAACGGTCATACTGATAAAATTCATCCAAACCTTTAGCCTTTCCCTCAGGCTATCTCGTTCTGTGGTCATTCTTCGTAAATCAGTGAAGGCCACATCTCTTTCAGTCTCCACCCGCCGGAGGATGGCATGTGCTGTTGTTGATTTAGGAGACTTACAGTTTTTCATCATTTCTCGTCGAAGTCGGGCAATTTCTTCCTGTGCCTATTATTTAAATACACAGACTTCTA
>ML099713.1:0-20569 GCA_003697995.1 Taxidea taxus jeffersonii
CTGCCTCCTTATGATCTCTTTCTCTGTCAAATAAATAAATTAAAAAAAAGAGAGAGATAAAGACAGACCCTATTTGCAGCCAAGAAATCTGCATTCCTGAACCAAGAATCAGGAAGCTTAGGGAGGAGAAACACCCAGAAGAAGGATCCGAGTGTAGGAAAGATATGAATGGAGACTTTTATCTTAGCACTCCAGCTTACAAACTTTGTAACCCAAAGGGTCCCACAAATATTTCAGAGCAGAGAGTTTTTTTTGCACCGGACGGAGGTCCAAGTGATTGCTTCCTCGTTTCTTTTAACCCCAGCTACTGCTTCTCCTAAAGGAAAATGTCTATCTCTGGCTTATTCCCCTTCTTGAAGCATTTGTGGTTTGAGGAGTTATGATAGTAGGTCTTCACAGCACCCATTAAGCACCGCATTAAGAATGACCCCAGCCAGGCTCACATTTCCACTTGTCCTTTCTAATCCTTGCCAGCTGGAGGAAAGAGGTTGAGCGGTGTGTTGGCCATCCCAAAGCTGCTAAATTTCAGAATGCAAACTCAAGCCTTGGTGTCTTAGTCCTAAGGTCATATTCTTTATGACTTGTAGCAGAGAGGAAGCCGTCGGCAGCCAGAGTGTAGTTGGGATGTTTATTGGGCACCTAATATGTGCCAGGCCAGCTCCAAACACAAGACAGATGTAGTTCATAGCCTCTGTTAATCCACTCAGCATCAGGGAGATTATTATCAGGAAGTGGGGCTCTAGGCAAAGGCCTAGATCAGAGGCAGGACCCCAGTTTCTGCAAAAGATGAGTGTGTGTGCGTGCACGCATTTTGGGGGTCAGGATCGGGGTTGGGAGGTACTTTCTGCACTCTCAATATTAAGGCAGATCTCCTGGGATGCAGGGACTGGGGGTGGGGCAGGGGTTCAGACCCTCGTTTCTGACCCATTGTGGCCGGCAGGCAGCCTGGAGATGCTGAACCCTCACGGGAGCTGGGCCACTCCTCCTTACACTCCCTTCTCTAAATCGGGGTATGCCTGGGCTCAGAGCTGCTCCAAGCCTGGGCTGAGCTTGCGGGGGATGAATGGCTCTCAGTACTGAGAAAGGAGGCATGAGGATGGATCTGGACCCCGTGGGTCATGGAACAGTGGGCTTGGCTGTACACTGCACATCTGGGGATATTTAGGGGCTGTTCCTCACTTCTGCTTTGCCCCTGTGCCTGCCCATCTCCTGGAGCAGGTCCCCGTCGCAAGATAGTGATAGAACCCTTCGGGAAATCACCCTGCTCCTGGTCGCCCAGGAGCCCATGTGGGGGAAAATGTTCGCACAACTGTGGAGGGCTGACATCATTTGTTTTGGGCCGAGCGAAGCCTCCATCAGCCAGATCCCCCATCATGGACCAAAACACGCAGAGCTCTTCCATGAGAAAGGTGAACGGTAAGGGACAAATGCCTGCTGTCGTCAGAAGTTTTGGAGGAACTTCTGGGAGGTGAATGATGGCAGGTTACATCTCCACCTAACACTTCAAACCTCCCTCTGTCAAAAGGTGAGACTCACCAGTGCCAAGATGTGGAAATCCAAGGGACAACCAGAGTGTTCCAAGAAGGCAGGAGGGGCGGCGGCGTGAGCCGGGGCAGAGATGTAGGACTGTGTCTGCCGAATGAAGCCATAGCCCCTGACCATTAGGAGGGTGGCCCCTGGGGACCATCCAGAGAGCATTTTCAGTAGAGGATGGGGAGGCATGGCGGTTGAGGGGGGGTGGCAGTAACAAGATGATCAGGATTCTCATTATACCTATTCGTCAGGCAAAGTACTTGCTGAAGGTCACGTGGCTAGCAAATAGCAGGGCTGGGATTTGAACCCCGGCAACCTGGCCCCAGAGAGAGAATTCAAAACCCACCTACTCTGCTCTTTTCCAACACAGAAACATGGTGGGGGAGGCTCATTCTAAAGAGTGGGAGGGTCCTCATGATGTTTATATGAACAATGGGGAGGGAGAGATAGCTTAATCCCTCTCTCCTCCTGAAAGCCACCTATAGGCCAGCATCCCCAGGACCTGAAATCTCCAAGCAACCCTAACCATGACCACAGCCTTGCATACCGGGCATTCTTGCATACCATTACGCTCATGCAATGTGCTCCCCACTCTGTCTCCAGAACATCTTCTAGACAAGCTGGAGTGTATGGGTCCTGAATTTCAATAAGATGATGCCCTTCGTTAGGACAGTGCAGCCTGAGACGGAGCCCCAGGTGTCCCGCAGGAATCTGGGAAGGATTAGCACTTGGCGATGTAATCAGAGAGGTTTGCTGAGTTCTTGGGGGGTGCAGGTGCCCAGCTTGTCCATAGCAGCCTGGTTTCCATCAATTGAAGTATCAAGTTTGCAGAGTGTCCCCCATGCCCTTTGGACTTCTGAATCGGGGTTCAGGTTCTAGCTCTTCTGCTAACTGGTTTGGGATCTTGGCCAAGTGATGGTCACTTTCCCAGCCTTGGGTCCTCATCTCCAAAATGAGGAGAAGAGCCCATGCAGCAGAGGTTCCATGGGGCACCCCCCATCCTAGCCTTTGGTGAGATGCTTGCTCTTTGCAAAGGCCCAATTTCCCCATCATCAGAAGGCTGCCACTGGGCTTCAGGGGATGACCCACTTACAGCCAATTGCTTCCTTCTGGGTCGTTCTGATGGATTAAATGAAGAACCATTTAAAAGCACAGTCCAAAGAGCCAGAGGAGAGGCTGCAGAGAGGCGATGTTGGTGAAATCCCACGCATGCGCGAGGAAGCCCTGTACTGCAGTGGGGAAGAGCTCCGGGTGCCCTTGGGTGGCCCCACTGCCCATCAGATGGCACGACCTACCTTGCAATTGGGCTCACCTAACTAGGCCAGTCACAGAGCCAGCCCTCTGTAAGCCCTGGCAATTACAGGGACCCAGGGGCCGTGCGAACCCCATGCTGCTCCTACCATATCCCTCCAAACTCTCCTATTTCAATGCAATCTCGCAATACCCAGAGTCTCTGCTGTAAAGAGAAGACTTTCATTTCTGTGTGCGCTTGTGTCAAGGCATTTGCAGGAAGAGAGTCTCTGAGTTATGTTTCAGCACACCTCTAGGTTCCTGTTGGACTCGGCTGGGACTGGTTTTCTGTTTGTTTTAAAAAGATTTTATTTACTTGACAGAGAGAGAGCACAACCAGGGGGAGCAGCAGAGGCAGAGGGAGAAGTAGGTTCCCTGCTGAGCAGGGAGCCAGATACTAGGCTCGATCCCAGGATCTTAGGATCCTGACCTGAGCCGAACCACTCAACTGACAGAGCCACCCAGTCACTCCCTGGGGCTGTTTTGAACCAGGTAATAATCTGACTAAAGGACATTTCAGTCCAACAAATGTTTGCTGTGGCCTTCTGATGTTTGTAGCATCGGCTTCTGTGCTGCAACACAGAGATGAAGGAGAAATGGGATCTTACCCTCAGTTGGTAAACTGCTATTGACTGAAGCCATATCACAAGCCAGACAGGGCTTTAAGAATGTTGTTATTCTTCCCCACAACAACCGAAAAGGTAGCTACCACCTTTGCGTTAAAGGTGAGGAGCAGAAGGCTCACAAGGGTTAAGGCATCAGCTCAAGGTCACACAGGTAGGAAGGGCTGGAATGAAGCTTTGGATTCAGGGATGTTTGACCGCAAATCCCTCGTGCTTTCAAGTACTCTGAGCTCCCTTTCTGTCAGGGAACCAGGGTCAAGGGGGAGACTAAGCTATAAAGTCTTAAATCCTAGCCTGACACTATAAACCCACATGCTGTAAGTCAAGGCCAAGGAAGCAGGAGGTCATCACGGAAGTCTAACAAGATGGTGTGAGCCATTTGTTCTGATCAAAGAGGAGGCAGAGAGGAGTCCCTGCCCCAGGCTGCGCCCTGTGTCCCCCTGGTTTTCTGACTCCCTGGCAGATGGAAACTATTACGGTGTCTGGAGGGATCAGCACCCATGGCTCCCTTTCTCTCCATTTTTATGGGAAGGGACAAAGAAGGGCGAGGCTAAACACATTTCATCCTAAGAAAGCTGAAAGCCGCTCTCCACCCCATACTCCTTCCCCTAGAGCAGAGAAGAAATCAAAAGTCTCTCTGACAATAATAGAGACCAAAGTTTACAAGGGTGAGACGGGCTCCCGCTAACGAAGAAAATGTTTCTTCGATTTGGCTTTAGACTGTCCTATGCTACGGGAAACGTGTTTGTCCTTGGGAGAAATGCCAACTTTATAGATTTATTAATGAAATGGCTGGCAGCTTAGTTCTTGCCGATAAGGAAGCTTAAATCAGAGAGGCCAGGCCCACCCTGGGTCCACAGGCTAGAGCCCATCAGACTAACTGCTCCTCCCCTCCCCCAGGCTTGTAAGCCCCGGCAGAGTCCACCTGAGAATTCCCACCTGGCCAACGCCTGCACTGTGATCTAGAGCAAGGGCCAGACCAGGTGGACACTCTGCAGGGGAGGAGCGGCATGGCAGGGAGGGCTCACCCCTGGACAGGGCTGGAGTCTAGGGGGAGACTGGAGAAGTGGATGCCTACGAGGTGAGAAGCTATGCCACGTGGGGGCGGCGGGAGAAGGGGCTGGAGGAACAAGCCACTGGAGAACCTCTCCTTGGGAAGGCCTAAGTTCCTAGCTGATTTTGTGGAAACTGATAGGCGGTTCCATTTCGCCCCCTACTTGCGGGAAATGGGCGAGGCCAAGGAGGTGGACTGTGCACTTTGCAATGTTCTGTATTATTGAGTGCTTTCGTGTGTGCGTGTGTGCCGATACTATTCATGTTTAAAATGTACAATTATGGGGCACCTGGGCGGCTCATTGGGTTAAAGCCTCTGCCTTCAGCTCAGGTCATGATCCCAGGGTCTTGGGATCCAGTCCCGCATCGGGTTCTCTGCTCAGCAGGAAGCCTGCTTCCTCCTCTCTCTCTCTGCCTGCCTCTTTCTGCCTGCTTGTGATCTCTGTCAAATAAATAAAATCTTTTAAAAAAATAAAATAAAATGCACAGTTATATAAGCTTGCCTTTTCTCGGTTGTGAGGCTGAGTGTGTTCTCACATGGTGGCTGTAGGTTGGCATTTCCTTTTCTGTGAATTTATTTGAGGCTCTCTCTGTTTTTCCAAATTGAAAATGAAATGTGTTTAACCCCACCCTTCTTTGTCCCTCCCCATAAAAATGGAGACAACGTGAGAAGAGCTGAGGCCCTGGAGGGAGCGGGGACCTGACACCAGCCATCAGCCATCAGCCACTGACTACCTGCAGCTGCTTGTTTCCCAGGAGCACCAGCTGATTCTGTGTGCAGCTGGAAGGGCCTTAAACACAAGGCTGCTGCTGTCCCATCCCTAAAGGTCTTTTACAAACAGATGCAGCTTGGGACAGGACGCTAAAGAGCAGAGAGACACACCCTCCTCCCCAACACAAAACTGAATCTTCTGTAGTCTCTCTATGCTGAGACCGAGACCTACCATGCCCCTGATTGGAAGCCCCACTAAGGGCACAGGGCAGACGGGAAGTAAATCAGCTGATTCTTATTGGAACCAAACCTTGCCTCTGTTCTGTCCTTCTGGAATTAAGCTGTTCGATACCTCACTTCTTGCTCCACCTGCCCAGCAGAAGAAAGGGTTAACTCCCTCTGGGTGATGGATTACATTATCTAGGACATTTCTGGGCTTTTATACATAATATTTGGTATTCCTTTAAAAAATTACTCCAAGAGAAAAAGCAGATAATAGAAGAAGACCCACCACCACGCCAGAGTTGTCAGAAAAGAACTTGAAAATAACTGATTAGTATGTCCAAGGATATAGAAATAATAATGAACAAGTGGTTAAAAGGGTACAGATTATCAGAGAAAGTTTGAATCTATAAAAAAGCATCAAATGGGCATTCTGGATCTGATAATACAATATCCGCTATTAAGAAATCTGATTAGTTTAGGGGCAGATCAGACACAGCAAATACCAGGATTAATAACCAGTAGGATAAGCCACTATAAAACACCAAAATCAAAATTCAGAGAGGCAAATAATAATAATAATAATTTTAAGAAGCAGAACAGGGCATAGGAGACATGGCACATAGTTTAAAAGGTCTAACAAGGTGGATTTGGAGTCCTGGAGAAAGAGGAGAGAACAAGGTAGGAATAACTGGAGATACGATGGCTGAGAATTTCCCAAAGTATCAGAAAAGCTATTAGCGTTCAGTGACTTTATCCAGATCTTTTGACATAGGTCAATATGCAAAATGCAGATGCATTTCCATATACCAGCAACAAATATAGTACAGAATTTAAAATGACACAACTTAAACTGGCATTAAATACCCAGGGATAAAGCTAATGAAACAATAGGAAAAATGAAAGACAACCTAAATTTTGGAGAGATATACAGTGTTTGACTTTCTTCAAATACACCTACAGATGCAACATAATCCAAATCAGAATCCTCACTGGGCTTTCTAGGATTGAATAAAATTCATATGGAAATGCAGAAGATAGAGAACAGTTGAATTAGTCAGGGTTCTCTAGAAAAACAACCAATAGGATGTGTGTGTGTGTGCGTGTAGAATAGGAAGAGATTTGTTATAATGAATTAGTTCACATGATTTTGGAAGTCTGGCGAGTCCAAAATCTGGTTCAAGTGTGAACCAGCAGGTTTGAGACCCAAAAGAACCAATAGTGGAGTTCCAGTCTGAAGGCTGGCAGGCTGGAGACTCAGGAGAGCTGAAGAAGCAGATGAGGTCCCAAACCAGTCTTTTGGAGAATTCATTCTCTTGAGGGAATCTGTATTTGTGTTTTATTTAGGCCTTCTACTGATTAGATGAGGCCCACCCATAGTGTGGAGAGCAATCTGCTTTACTCAAAGTTCACCAATTTAAATGTTAATCTCATCTCCAAACACCTCTAAGTCCACACACAAAATTAGCCATCACAATAGCTAAGGCACTATAGAAAAAGAACAAAGCCAAGGGACTTACGCTCTAAGATACCAATACCTATTTTAAAGCTATGGTAATTAACAATGTCCAATTGACACAAGGATGGAAAAGTAGAATAACAGAAGAGCAAAGGGAGTCCAGAAACAGACCAATGCATATTTGGTCCCAATGTTATGTCAGAGGTGACAATACCATAAGGGAGAGAAAGAACAGTCTTTTATCAGATGATATTAAGTTAGTCAGATATCAATATGGAAAAAAATTAATCTGGATCCCTTCCTTACATCAGACACAAAAATCAATCCTATCTAACTACGGTAAGTAAAAGAATATAAACTTGGAAGAAAGCAGCGGACATCTTCAATGCTGGGGAATCAGCAAAGCTGTCCTAATCCTTCTTCAGTTCCATGATTGGGCTTATGTTATTTGATTTTTTAAAAGATTTTATTTATTTATTTGAGAGAGACAGAGCACAAGCAGGGAGAGCAGGAGAGGTAGAAGCAGACTCCCCGCCGAGCAGGGAGCCCAATGTAGGGCTCGATCCCTGGACCCTGAAATCATGACCTGAGCCAAAAGCAGATGCTTCACTGACTGAGCCATCCCGGTGCCCCAAGGGGTTGAGTTTCTTTTAACGTCCTGCGAATTTATTCTGTTCACCAATGGATGTAAGCAGAGCTGGAATTTAGATGTTCTTGTGTGTGTTGCTAACTGAGCCATCCCCACCCAGGCCTTTCCTGGTAGTGGCTGATTAGCATGTCCCTCATTTGTCTTACTATTAGTTCAGACATTTACCAAGTGTGTTCAGATGCCATTCCCTTTGTCCAGCATCATCAGTGCTCCTGACCAACTCAGCTGAAACCAGCTGGTTGGGCTGGCACTTTAGATCCTTATAGTAGATCATGGACACCCTCCTCCCACTTACACTGCCCCATTTCTCATCCTTCATCTTACGAGCCTGTGTCCTCAGTCCCGGCTAATCCTCATTATTTCCTGGTCTCCAAACGCACCCTGAACTCCCCCTCTTCCAAGTCCATTCCTGCTGCTTTCCCAGTGGAACAAGCCCTTCTGTGCCATGCTGTTTCCAGGCCATCTGCCTCCGGTGTCCTTCCTGCATTGGGCATTTTGGACTCAGCATGTGGGAGAAGCTGAGCAGACCATACGGAGATCTCAGTGACTCTTAACGGCCTTCCAAGCCTTCCAGGCTCTGCTCTATGCCCCCTTTACTCAGGGTCTGGAATGATCCCCCAGGTTGGGTGGTCCTAGTGCCGGGACACAGGGCTTAGGGGGGCTTGTGAAGGGCTTCCCTTGCTGGAGGAGGACAGCAAAGGGTCCAGGCAAGGCTACACAGTCATCACTGGGCTTGACCAGGGAGCAATCCTGGGTCCGTGTCTCAGTCTTAAGACTTTGGTGACATCCACTCCAGAGCATGAATACTTCAAGCTGCAGGTCCCAAAGATGGACAACCTGGCCAGGGGGCATTGCCATATCTCAGACATGATCTGCACAAAAGCCAGCTGCAGGACAAGGGTCCAAACTTCTGTTCTCATTGCCTGCCAGCCCTGGTCTTTCTTTAGGGCAGGTCCAAAGGATGAGGGGACATGGCAGGAGAAGGGCGGTCAGTGGAGCAGTCTGTTCCTTCGGGGTTCCTACACTCTCTCTGATTTTGTTCTGGTTGCTCATGGAAGCCTCTACTTACATCTTGTTCCCCTGTGGATGGGGAGGTGTTTTTTGTCTTACCGCAGACCCTGCTGCCATTTTGGCCGCAGTCGGGGGAAAGCTCTCTACTCCAGGTTCTGCCGCCATGTTGCCTGCCTGTGTGCATAGGAGCCTTAAGCCAGAAGCAGGTGGGTTGACCCTCTTCCCCTACTGCCCACGATGCTCAGGCTTCAAAACTGCTCAAGCCTCCATTTCTTGGTTTATGAGATGCGGATGACAATCTCTAGCTCACGGAGCTGTTGGGAGGACATGAATAAGACGACACAGGTCAACTGTCTTGCTTGGCACCGTGCTCTGTACCTACTGACGAGCTCTGCCCCTAGCCACTCTGCAGCCACACACCTGCTCACCAGGGAGTGAGGCTGAGAATATCACTACCAGAGGAGATACAGAGGTAAGTACTAGTCACAACAGCGCTCCAAGGGCAAGACTGATGGATTGTCCTCGGGGTTGGGGGGGACCAGTGTGCAAACGTAACTATCTGACACCAGTTTTTGAAGACCCACTATGTACCAGGCACTGCTCTTTACACACACTCATACGATCCTCATAGCACCCCGGGGGCTGGTACTTGCGGCAAACAGGCTCTGGGGGGCTTGCATGATTCCTGGCTCCTGGTACCCACGCCCTTGTGTGATGGGTCCCCTCTGTGTGGATGTGGCTGGGACCTGCTCCAACCAATGAAATATGGTAACAGATGTAACCCACACATGTGGTCACTTTATCAAGACTGTGATGCCCTTTCTCTCAGGACCAGCCCAGTCCCAGGCCAGATGGGAAGGCGCTGGGAAGGAGATGGAATTGCTGTGGAAAAGGCTCTGGCCTCTGCAGAAGCTGCCCGGTGATTTCTTCAAAGTTGCTCGCTCTCCCTGCCATTTACACCAGACCAGGAACCCGGCCAGAAATCATTTTTCAGTGTTCCCAGAGGAATGATATCCTCTGCATAATTATTTTAATGTGAACTAGAAGACTCATACCTCTGGTTTTCAAAAAGAAAATGATCACTTCGTGGTGCAAACAAAGCCCGGGTGCCCGCCAAATGGCCCGCCTCTCGCTTCTGTGGCCTCACGGCGAGCAGAGCTAATAAGATGGCCAGGCCAGGTGGGCACTCCAGACCCCGTGGCCAAAGATGGATGGGCAAGACGGCCACATGCCCTCTCTCCCCGGGCCTGGTTTCTGTCACCGCATGATTCTGATCTCAAATGTCCCTGGGACACTGGCTCATTCTCCGATGGGAAGACTTGACTTATCCTCTGCACGTCGCCAGATACCCCCAGGGGAAAGAGACCACTGTGCTTGAGGGAGGCCTCTAAGCTCAGAGAAGGGTCCTGACACGGAGTCCCAGGGAAGGAATGGTCCCAGGCGTGGAAGAGGAGCAGTCTGTGCTAGGCGGGGACCTGGGGCAGAGAGGTTTCCCTGAGGTCCCGGCACAGTCCTGAGGCAGGGGTGGGGAGGGGCGATCAGGGACAGACCACAAGAGTGGGAGGGGACTGGAGAGGAGGTGTGCGGGGAGGGGTCTGCGGAGGGATGGTGGGAAGTGTTAGGGAGACACCCCTGCCCTGGGCTCAGAGGCGGGGCTGGGGGGTGGGGAGTAGGAGGTGGGGTGGGTGGGGTGATCCGGTACCCAGGGAGGGGACTTCCCACCTCCTTCGGCTCAAGGTCTAGAACTGGCCCAGCTCCTCCAGCCCCCGCCCTTCAGCCCGCCTCCGCCTGCCCCCTGTGGTGCGCTGCTTTCCCCACCCCTGGGTGGGCCCTTGCTGTGGCCCAGGCCCTGCTCCCCAATGTGGCCCCGCCCGCTGGTCCCGCCCCTCTCGGGAACCGCCCCACTTAAGGCTGCTCCGCATCTGGGAGGCCTCACTGGTGCCTCTAGGCCCCTGGTGGGATGCGGTGTTGCCATGGCGTCCGGGGCTTCTCCGTGGCTTGGGGTGCCCCCGCACCGTCTGTGGGCTGTGAGGCCTGGCATCTACGAGGACGAGGAGGGGAGGACCTGGGTGACCGTGGTCGTGCGGCTCAGTCCCTCCCAGAGAACTCAGGGCAGGGGGTACCCCGGCAGCACAGTGAGTTGCCAGGCACCGGGGTGCGGAGTGGGTGGGAAGTGGGAGGCCTACGCAAGGACCTCAGCCCGGGCGGACCTGGCTCATTCAGCAATATGGGAACCCCGGGACAGAGGCAAGAGGAGACCATTCTCACTTGTCCTGAAAAACTCAGCTCATGCAGGGTCCAAGTGCAGTGATGTCTATGCATGACACAGACCCCAGGAACCCCAGTGGCATGAGCTTATGAGTATCAGAGGATGAAACCCTCACTGGGAGGCCGAGGGGGCTCCATAGGTCAGGGCCCAGTACTGCTCCCGGTGCATGCTGGGTAAGCTTCACGGATGGGGCCGCTAATCACCTGGGCCCTGCAGCATGGGTAGGAGTTTTCCAGGCCGGGGGCAGGAGGCGTTGCAACCTAGAGGCAGCAGGTGAGCTGATGCGGGTAAAAGAAACCTCAGCTTCAGGTTCCTTATCAGCAAAACAGGAATAATATACCTCTGTGACAGGTGAGTCACAGACCACAGCTGAAAGCCCTGGGGGCATCTGACAGATATCACCTTCCAGAATCCCACCTGGGAAACAGATCCTGGATCCGGAGGCTAGGGTAGAGTCTAACACCCTTTGCAGCTCAAAAGCTCCCCAGGTGTTAAAGGTAATCACTAAGGTTGGAAACAGTGGCCCCAGGTGAGGGGTTTAGAGCCATCAGAGAGGGAGGGGTACAATAAATACCTCCGTGTAATACGGTAAAAGCTTATCAAGGTATTGAAAATGCCATTTAGGTCATTATAAATGATTCGCTGACATTTTAAACAATACAGAACACTTCTAGCACTCTTCAGAGAGGTCATCCAGAACATTTTTGGTGGAGAACCCTGAAAAGTCTTTTCCACACCTGCCCCAAATAAAGCATGCAAAAAAAATTTTGGACAAAATATTTTGGTAGTTTTGTTTTTTAGAAGCATAAAAAGTAGGTTTTTTAAAAAATCCACTTCTCACAGTAGGAAAAGTGGATTCAAATCAGGTAGCAGTGGATGCAGTGGGGTATCTGGAGAATTAGCATTTCCCCTTATTTAGAATACTTACGTCTTAGTAGTGGACCTGGATTTTCACATATAATCTTGGGACGGGAAGCAGCTTTCTTTCTTTTTTTTTTTTTTTTAAAGATTTTATTTATTTGACAGACAGAGATCACAAGTAGGCAGAGTGAGGAAGGGAAGGAGGGCTCCCTGCTGAGCAGAGAGCCCAATGCGGGGCTCATCCCAGGACCCTGAGATCATGACCTGAGCCGAAGGCAGAGGCTTTAACCCACTGAGCCACCCAGGCGCCCCAGGAAGCAGCTTTCTGAGCCTGAGTGAACCCGAGGTGGTTTTGGTAAACTTTCTGTAAAGGGTATGATAGTAAATATTTTCCATGTTGCAGGCCTGAAGGACCCTATGGTGACTACTGGACTGTGCCCTTGGGCACAACCAGCCAAAGACAGCATGTAAAGGAATGAGCATCTGTTTATCTGCAATAAAGCTTTATTGACAAAAGAGCTCACAGGCCAGCTTGGGCCCACACTTTGCCGACACCCTATCTAGAGCCACAATCCGAAGGGAAGGAGATTTTGCCATGTAATTAAAGGCATTTCCTCTGCAAAAAGAGCCGGTAGCAAAGTTAAGGCAGCAAACTGAGAAAAATTATTTGCCCTGTGTACGATTGATAAAAGGCTAGTATGCTCATCACAAAGACATACTCAGATAAAGCCATGGTAAAGAAATTTCCATTTTGTTTTGCATAACCAAGGCAGCTTTGATTATAGTTGGTGGGGGTTTTCCCCTACTCAACTTTAATACCTTTCTGTGTTGGCCAAATTTCATTTTTTGTGTTTGTAGTAAGTATGTGAAGGTCAGGATCAAAACTACAACATATTTTTTGGGGAAACCCATCACTCCTTGGTCCTAAGGTATACGGACACCTTACTTTTAAAAAGAAGGTTAAAAAATCTCTAGAAATGGCCGAGACAGAGGCCCAAGGCATAATCAGTGCAGACCCAAGGTTGCTGGGGGGTGGGAAGCGTGGCTAACTTTTCAGGGGTACAGTGGGGTAAGGCAGGGTGCAGGTCCGTGGGAGGACCGTACTTGGGAGGGAGCCAAGAGAGAATCCATCATCCCAGGTCTAGACCAAACCCCCAAGAGATGGTACCATGGGTTTAGGTCTGGGATTCTGAAAACATTTGCATCAGAAGGGGCAGCTCACAAGCTGGGCCAGGCATCTGGGACTGAGTGTGTTTTCGTGTGGCCCAGCTGTCAGGAGCCGTGTCCCTGATGCGCCACCTCTTCTCCCGTCCCTTCAGCATGAACCCAGCATCACAGTACACATGTGGCAGATGCCAGTGCACCCCCAGGAGCCCATGTCTCCCAGCCAGCTGACCCTCTCCCAGCTGCCCCTCACATGGCAGCTCTACCCTGGAAGAAGGTACAGAGCAATGGACTTCAGGCTCTGGGAAGTGGTGGACCATGGCCAGGCAAGTGTGTGGTGGCCCCAGGAGAGGGTGAGCAGGGGCAGGTGCTGACTGCATATGTGCAAAGTGGGCCCAGGGAGGGAGGGGCCGGGCTGCTGAAATCCACAAACCCCGGTTCCCCTCTGCTTCAGGTGGCTGGACAAGCATTCCCCAGGGGGCTCTGACCACTGCCCCGTCTCCTGCAGATTGCCTCCATAGAGCAGCTGATCCTGGCACAGCTGCCCAGGGAGTGACTGATGGTGGAGAGCCGCCCTGGGCTGATGCTCATGGGCTGGTACAGGCAGGGTCCATGTCCCGCAGTGTGGAGAGCAGACAAAAGCAAGGAGGCCTCTTCTCTTTACTGGAAGATGGTGTTGGTTTCCTTTCCCTCCTGCCGCTCCCTGAGCTCATCTCACAAAGCCAACCCGCCACCCCTCCTTGCTCCCGCCGGTCTCTCATTGTCACTGTGAACCAGCCCCCCACCTCACTAAGCATGAGATCTCCCCAGGTAATAGTCATTATTTAATTTTTGCAGGAATTCTGTAAGGTGCATGTATTAATGTCCCACTTTACAGATGAGAAAGCTGAGGCTCTGTGGGTTGGAAGGATTGCCCCAAGGCCTGGAGCCTGGAAACAGTGGCGATCAAGTCCACATCCAGTGAGCGTGGCCCTCTACCTAGACCCGACCATGGCACTGGGGTGCCACGAGTCTCATCACTGGAAGTGGCCTTCAAGGACCCTGCCTCCACCGCAGATGCCTTCTCCGTGAGACTGACTGGGGCAGGACCCCATACACTGGAGGGACTGGAGCTGGGTCCTTGCCCCCCCAGTCTTTGGTCCCGCTTGGATCGGGGGCCCCATTCCTCCATGATGCTCTGCCTCCTTCTGTCTTCTCTCAGGTCTCGCCGGCCCCAGGGATCCTCCGGGAGGATCTTTGCATACCTCCTCTTCTGTTTGCACCTAGCATGGCCTCCCTGGGAGGAGGGAGGCAGCAGCACCTTTGCCGACTTTGGTTTTCTTGTTTTCCTCAGTAGTCCTGCTCTGCTCAGCTCTGCACTCAGCGTGACCTGCCTGGATGGGCCCCATCTGAGTGCTGGGCCCAGCTCCCCCACTGGCTGCAAGCCATGGTTTCTCCTTCCCTTTTGTGCCCCTGATGCTATCTGCCAGGCGCCCCTCTGCAGGTCCCTCTGAGGTCCCCAGGCCAGGCTCCAGCCAGACCGATGGCCTCCAGTGCCGCCCATGATTGGAACTTGTCCTCAACTTGCTCCCATCAGGTGGGGAGCATCTCAGTTTAAAAGACAGCCCCAGAGGGAGCTAGGTCTGGACTTGGGGCTTGGGTTCTGCGGACCTGCTGGGCCAGAGGAGGTGGAATCCCAGGCGGCCCACCTGTACCAGGGGCACGGGGAGGGACGGACTTGGCTGGTGGCTCTCCAGCTTCTTCCATCCTTATGCTGGTGGATGTGATGCTGGTCCTTGAGGGCTCCTCCCAGTACTGGTTAATTAAACTTGATTGCTTGGGGTCCACCTTGGTGCTGAATCAGAGCTTCTCTTCAACTGGTTTCTAGTGCAGAAAAGCAGGGCACTTAAGGTTGTGGTGAATTTCAATTTCCTGTTGAGTGTTTCCTACTCTGGGAGGAAGCTGTGATTGGCCCATTTCAGGCACAGGATGTCAGGGGACAGGAGGGAGGTGAGCCTCCCCTGGGGGTTCTGTGTGAAGCTCTGAGAAGGCAGGTGAACCCTGGCTCTCAGAGACAGACGACACCCCTGCCCGTGTGTCTTTGCGGGACGGCCAAAGGGAACCATCTTAGTGGAGCATGAGGCGACGTTGGAGGTGCTGGCCAAGGCCACGAGGGAAGAAGAGGGCGGTGTGGACGCAGGCAGGGTGACAGTTTAGCGGTGAGAAGAAGAGGACACTCCCTCCCTTACACCAGTCACAAGAAGCAATCACCGGAGGACTGAAGTCCTAACCTTAAAAATGAATCCTGAAAGCACAGGAACATACGGTCATGATCTTGGGGTCCAAGAAACCTTAAAGGAGACACAGAAAGCCAAGGACAATGTAGACGGTTGTTCAAGTTACACGTTTTCTGTAGGACAGCTTCCTAGAAACCAAAGGTGGAGGACACTGGGACTATATACCAAGCCCCTAGGGTGCAGAATGCAAGAAAACTTCTAGAAGTCTCTAAGAGAAGGAGGCACATGCCAGGAACTAGCAACTTACAGAACAGGAGACGCTCAGGTGCTGGAGAGGAGAAGTACAGATTTTGGAACTCAAATCTACGTCCTCCATGTTGGCAGAAGGAGAGGCTTGATTGGGATTGCGTGGTGGGTGTGTCCATTGTCACAGCCACTTTGCAGGTTTGGAGGGTGGTTCCTGGGTGTGTCCATTGTCACAGCCACTTTGCAGGTTTGGAGGATGGTTCCTGAAGCGGCACACGGGGCCACGGTCCAGAGAGCTTCCCTGCAGCCCGGGGGCCACACTCAGCACTGCGGGCATCGGGGACTGGCTAATTCCTTATGGCGGGCAGCTGCCCTGCACATTGTAAGGCTCTTGTCAGCACCCCTACCCTCTTCATGCCACTGCCTCCCCTCTGCCCCTTCGAAGTTTTGACAAGTGTCTCCAGGAGTTGCCAAATGTCCTCTGGGGAAGAAGTCACTTGCACGCGGGCACAAGAGGTCAGGGGAGGGAGCATCGTGGTCACAGCTGGGGTCCACCGTGGAGGAACGGTTGAGGAAAAGGAGACCCCATGAGCTGCGGTTGGGCTGAGTCTCTTCTAGTTAAAGGCTTCTGTGCTCTGAGAAATAGGCTCTTTAGAAAACCATCCTGCCCTCAGCAAGCCTTCCCCTTCCCTGGCCTGAGACAGGGCCCTGGGGGTGGGTTGGGGGGGGGGTGTCAGGCAGCCCATATCCTGGGCACAAACCAGGCATGACTGCGTGATGACTCAGGGTGAGAGTGAGGAAACCGTCCTTTTAGTTCAGGGGGAGGTCTATGGAGCCAGGGATGGCAGGGAAAGGAATCATGTCAGGGTGGGGGGCTCTGCTGGACCCCAGTGTGTGTGCGTGATCCATGGCAGGGGACTCTGCTCCCATTTGCCTCCTTGCCTAGCAGCCACAAAACCAGTGTCACAATCAAGAAATATACACACCTCTTGGGTGCCAGGCAGGTTGGCTTTGGGGTGCCAGCTACTTAGCGATGTCTGGGAATGCCAGCTGTCCAGCACCTGGACAGGTCCCCAGGATGGGGGAAGGAAGACACTAGTCCTGTGGGTAGCTGGGCTTGGGTGCAGCCTCTCCCCTGAGAAATGGCCTTCGGTCCCAGCCCCCTGCAGGAAGTCCCTAGCATCAGGCTGGGATGGCTCTGCAGCTTGCATCCCACAGCTTACTTGTCTGATGGCATGAGGGGAAGGTCCCTGGGCTTAGGCTGGTCCCTGGGGATGCACTCTGGGGGTCTGCTGCCTTCTAGGCACTGCCTGGGGTCTGCATGCCTGCATGGCCTGCACTGCTGAAGTCTGTCGTGTCACTGCGTGTGTCCTGTGCCCGTGACGGCTCTCCCTGGGCCACAGCAGGCTTCTAGATGTGGGTCATGCATCCCTGGAGGTCTGCATCCTGGGTGAGCCCTGCTCTGTCTCTCTCCGGGCCGAGTCACCCACTGGATGTTTTCTTCCATGGGAGCCATTCGAGACTTCAGGTGCTGGGTCTCTGCCTGAGCCAGATCCTTCATCTGTGTATTTGTTCTTCCTCAATATAGGAGCTTCCTGCGGGCGCATGGCCAGGTTCTGCAAACATTTATGGAATCTCAACTTTGTGCCAGGCCCAAAGCCGAGCATCAGGGGAAGAGAAGTGAGTAGGAATCGGTCCCTACCTTCAGTGGGCTCCGTCTGACTGCGGAGCCAGGGACTGTGGCCTCAGGGCTGAATGCAGCTGAAGGAGAGGGTGGTGGTCCTGTAGTGGGGTGATCCAGGGAGGCTTCCTGGAGGAAGAAACAGGGTAACAGAATCCTCACCTTTACACGACGCTCTGCCATCTTCACAGCACCTTACACCACGTGCTGTAAATGAAATACACAATGTGATGTAAAACTTTGACCCCGACAGCAAGCCAAGGAGAAGGGCAGGTGGGAGAGGGAGGGTCAAGGGTGCCGCTCAGAGTCGTGGTGTGGCCAGCCGGTCCTGAGCGGGGAGCACGCATGGAGGCCGAGAGCTAGGGTCAATGAAGTGATCAGTTTGATGTTGACTGTTGAGTTCTGGATGCAAGTGGAACATCCAAGGGGAGGCCTCCTGTAAGCAGGTGTTGTCTGGGCCCAGAAAAAGCTCTGGGCTGAATTCACAGACTGAGGAATCAGCAGAGAAGTGGTCACTGCAGCCAGAGGAGAAGAGAGAACAATCTGGGGCTTCTGTACTTCCGCACAGGGCCACACTGTAAATACTGGCTCTGCAGGCCATGTGGTCTTTGTAGCAACTGTGCTGTTGGAGCCTGGAAGAAAAGCAGCCATGCACAACATGACACGAGGGCCGTGGCCGTGTCCCAGTGAGACTGCTTAAAAAGGGTCTGCAAACCAGACCTGGCTCAACGACCATGGCTTCCTGACCCCGGATCGAGAGGATGGGTACCGAGCAGAAAGAAAAATGGCAGATCTTAAGCATGACAGCAAATCAGCGAAGGAACTAAGTCAAAAAGACTGAGTTGGAAAAAACCCAAGATGGAAGATGGCTAGTTGAAAGACAGAAAGAACTCTGATGTATGTGGGTTATGAGCAGGAGTTAAAAAGAAAAAAAAAGATGCAGTCTTTCCCGTAATGATGGCAAATGGCCGAGAAAACAAGACTCTGCTTGTGGCAAGTCGGGCTGCTCTCTGCACACACCCGGGAGACGCCATCAGGGCAGCCATGATGGACTGGTACCCCCAGAGCAGGGCATGATTGTGGCCACGCGCCCCTCTGATGCTCCATAACCACACGGAACATGAAAAATAGGAGGCAAAGTGGCCACACTAGAAAACACCATTGTGGACAGCTGAACCATGAGCGAGTACTTCTCTCTGAAATCCAGTGAGGAACCTAGAGTCTCTGCCATCGGAGCCCACCGAGTCAGACAAGAGAGAGAGAGAAACATCTTCGGGGGAGCCTTGGGGAGAACCAGGAGCCACTACAGATGCCAGAATCACTTCAGAAGCCCTTGCTGACCCAATCAAGGTCACGGACGGTGGGCTTGGTGAAATGGAGGCAACTCTTGATGGAAAAAATACAGGTTTACAAAGGATTGGAAGGAAAGTGGCAGGAGTGGGAGCAGCTCCAAGGAGGTCCAACACTCGTGGAAATGGCCTCCTTCAATACGACTAAAACGGTGAAAGCTCGGGCGCCTGGTGGGCTCAGTCCGAGGAGCATGCGACTCCTCATCTTGGGGTTGTGAGTTCGAGCCCCACACTGGGTGCAGAAATTACCTCACAATAAATAAATGAACCTAAACCGTGGAAAGGAGAAAGGTCTGACACAGTTCACTGAAGAACTGCCTGAAATAAATGAGGCCTCTGCTTCGACAGCTGGTTTGCAGGAAAAGGGGAAGAACAGGCAAGCTGAGACCCGGCCTGATAAAATTGTAGGGTGTCAGGATAAAGGAACCCTCCAGGGAGCCTCCGGGCCTCCTGTGCCTCCCACCCCCAAGTCAGGTCATTCCGAGGGAGACAAGACCAGCCTGACCTCTAACTTTCCCACAGAAGTCAGTGCCGTGCAAGAAGGCAGGGGAGCAGTGAGCGCACAAAGGCCCCAGGGAGAGAGAGTGGGACACAGGAATCTGATGTCCAGAAGGGCTGTGAGCAAATATAAAGGCCAGACGCATTTCCAAACACGTGACATCAAAGGGTACAGAGCCCCTACAAGTCCTTCTTGGAGACGACCGCTAGTAAACCCCGAACAGAAGGGTCCTTGTCGAGAGCTGACAAAGGGCTGGTGGGGCTGGTGGTGGGAGTGAGCTTCCGGGCGCTGGACGCGTCCGCTCCCGCTCCAGGCTGTGGTCCCCTGGGCATATTTGCTTTGCCAAGTTCACCAAGCTGTCCACTTAGGGTCTTTGTTCCTTTCTGTCTGTGTGTTTTATTAAAAAAAAAAAAAAAGTCTAGTGGAAAATATGGAATTTACTTAGGAATTCAGCCATTATCTTAGGAATCCTGCTTACAGCACAGAATATTAGTTACCAAAGTATGACCGGATAAAAAGAACAACAGTGTTTGTTTGCAAACAGTGGGAAGAGGAAGAAGGCACGGTAGAGTAAGTACACAGGGGTCTTCACGGAGAGGGCTTCAGAAAATACTGCCAAAAGGCCAAGGAACAGAGTGAAGCACAGATTATGTAAAGGGGAAAAGTACCCGCCGGAAGAAATAAGACTCAAAACCAACCACAATCGGTGGCGGAAGGCAAGAGCAGGGCAGCGGGAGGAAGCCCAAGGGCACCCCCTCATCTTTCCTGGGGGAGAGGTTGTTGCAAAACAGAGCTACCGACTACCTGAACCTCTAGACGTACCCTAGGGACGTTCCAAATTAGCATAAGGGAAACATGTGCGGCCCAAATGAAGGCAAATGGTTAAACGGTTAACACAAAACCTGTCTTCTGAATGCAGGCACGAGTCAGACAAAGAAAAAAAAATGAAAGATCACGTTAGAAATACCTATGTAAAGCAGATTTCAAAATTCTGCTGGAGGACAGTAGAACAGTATGAAAAGACATGGGCATTTTAGAAAAGTCCAGTGAATTGGGCAACTGACCTCCTTGCTTCAGTTTCCTCATCCGTAAGATGGAAATAACAAGAGCAAGACACCTCATGGGCTGCTGCTCAGATTAGGGGAGGCAGGAATGGCCCTGCAGCACAGGGGGCTACGTAAATGTCGGTGAGTTAAGTAAATGGGAAGACCCAGTATTGCAAAGCTGCAGTATCTCCCCCCACCCAACTTACAATAAATGTAATGTAATCATGATTAAAAACTCTTAAAGGAAGAATTTTGTACCTGCTCCATTCGGTTCTGAAGTCCCCATGAAAAACAGAACATGTCAGAGATGCCTGGGAGGGAAGGGTGGTCCGGGGCTCTCCTGAGCTGCGGCAGCAACAACCCAGCGTGGGTCTATGTGTTAGAGCTGAAGAATGGACCAGGCTTCGGGAAGGGAGAAAGACGCCCCAGGGAGCTGAGTATGTGATCAGGCTGGTGTTTCTAAGTACCGGCAAAGCCAACAACAGCCGACTGGCTTGCCATTTAGAAAAGAAGGTTTCGGTTCGGTTGCTACCTCATTTTCTCATATGGAAATAAATTTCAGGGCGTCTGGGTGGCTCAGTGGGTTAAAGCCTCTGCCTTCAGCTCAGGTCATGATCCCAGGGTCCTGGGATCGAGCCCCGCATCGGGCTCTCTGCTCAGCGGGGAGCCTGCTTCCTCCTCTCTCT